>PVIC010001768.1:51471-86458 GCA_004025085.1 Thryonomys swinderianus | reverse complement strand
AGGCAAGCCACCACAAACTCAGCAATCCTGTCTCTGCCTCCCGAGTGCTGGGATTACAGGTGTGAGCCACCACACCCGGCACTGTGGTATGTGGTATTGATTGCTGGTGGGTGTGAGTCTCCACACCCAGCATTGTATGTGGTTACTGGGGATTGAACTCAGGACCTTGCTCTTGCGAGGCAGGCGCTGTAACCACTGAGTTAACCCTCCGGCCCCTTACACTTAATTTTTTAAATTAAATTAGAGTGTGCATACAGGAAAGTGAATAAAGTATAACAGGAAAAGTTGGTTAATTTTAAAAATTTGCAATCCTTCTTACCATTTTGCAGATCAAATAACAAATAACTGAATACTGTACGTGCAGTCTTTAGAAGCCCCAACTTCTCTTAGCAAAGCAAACTAGTACTGTTTATTTCTATCACCACAGGTTAATTTTATCTTTGGAAAATGAAATAAATAACACCTTTAAATTATACATACATACATACATATATATATATATATATATAAATCTGTTGGCCTTGGCTTAATATTTGTGGCACTTAATTTTGATTTTGAATGTCAAAGTAATTTATTCATGCTCACTGGTACAGCAAACTTCTTGGGGACAGTGCTGCCATCTGTGTCCATTGGACTGAGGATGAGTATTGGGTTGTCATGAGTAACACTTGTGAGCATATTGTTGTATATGTTTTGAAATGAATGTGTGTTTACATTTCTAAAAAGACTACGCCTAGCGTGACTGGAATTTCCAACCCTAAGAGAGAGTACTCAATAATTTTCCAGTGTTCCCTCCGAAAGTATAGGAGAGTTCCACTTCCTCCAAATCTTCACAGACACTTAGATTATCTCTCTTTTTTGCTTGGTTTGGGTGAATAAGTAATGGAGCCACACTGTGAGGTTATACACAGCTTCTTAAGGAATATGGCAAGGTTAGGTATATTTTCATATATTAATTATACATTTGCATTTATTTTATGAAGTTCCTGTTCACATTTTTGTTCATATTTTATGTTTGATTATGTACAAAAGTTGGATTAATTGTGCATGAGTCTTTTTTTGGATATAATGTGTTACAAATAACTTCTATTGTTTCCCTTTGCTTCCTCTTAATGAGGTATTTCAATGAACATGCCTATGAGTCCTTCCTATTTAAGAAACCTATACCAATTCTTAAATCATGAAATGTTCTCCCACTGTTTTCTTTAGAGTTGTTACTCTTTTACTTGCATTTCTACAGGCCACATGCAATGGTTTTGGAAAGTGTGAGGAGGGAATGATTTTTAAATATTGACTCCATTTCTCCTGGGGTATTTAAGACACCATCAGCTGCTTTTTGTGGTTTGTCTTATTTTTTCCCACGTTAGGTGACAAATAGCACAACATGGGGAAACTGTATCAGTGAAAATATGAACGTTTTATAATCACACTTCCTTACCTAGGCCTGATATTTTTTTCCTTCTAGAGTGTGAAAGGAAAGTATTACTGACTTTAGTCTGGGATAATCTCTCCAAGAGAAACATAAACTTAGGACATAAAGTGAATTTGAACCAGGTGATATAAATATATGCTGAATGAGTTAGCAAGCCTGGGAACAGAATAATGAGGTTAAAATTAGGTTGGCAAAAATAAGACTATAAATTCAATGAGCACAGACTTTTTGAAGGGTACACTTTAGACCCTCTCTGTGGCTTTTGTGTAAAGTTTAATTCAACATCGTTATCTTTCATCCAAGCATGGGTGTTACTTTGACATGGTTGGTTAGGCTTGTAATGAGACAAATCCCTATGCTAAAATGAATACTTTCCTCCTCCTTTATTGAAAAATTTGCATCTGTTCATTTATTTCCCACTTACACAGCGTGCCTTCATCTAACTCTTAATAGTTTCAGCATAAAATTTTGCCTCTTAATATAATTAACATTACATTACTCCCTTCTTATTCAAATAAACTGAGCCCTTTATGCATGGCCACTGCATCTATTTATCTTTCCATTTAATCTACAGTCCCCATAGGCTTCAAATTCATAACCTGTTTAGAGCTTTAAATGAGGGTAACAGCACGAATGTAGGTAAATTAGAATACCTTTAACACCTCAACTCCCTTAAGCTCAAAGCAAGTTTTTTTTTTTTCCCCCATGACTCTTTTAGCCACTTGAGTTCTTGGAGGAGTCTCTTCATTAAGCATTTTATATCCTTAGAGACCACCTCATTGCCTCCTGATAGCCAAGTAGAGCTCATAATCACATAATTCTTCCTGGTAACATTAAATATCTACAAACTTTTTCTAATTTCAAATTATTTAAACCAGTGAATTTGCCCTGGGAACACTGAATCACCAAATTACAATGCAGGAGTTAAAGACTGTCTCAGAGCTCGTATGTAGAGTGCTATTAATTTCCAGCTAGACCCTAGACCTAAGCCATGAAACCATTGCTTTCCTTGGTCAATATGATTAGGCTATTTAGTCAATACTGAGGCAGAATGTAAATACCAGGTTTTGATCTAAGAACTTTGCTAGTTAACTAAATTAATCTATGTAAAAACCTACAAATAGGTTCTTCTAAGATTTGCATCGTATAATCATGGAAAGCAATATTAAAGTAAACTATTTGCTAACTTGTCAAAACCTGTTCACTTGGAAAAACAGGAAGCTGAGATCTCAGCGTGGGAAGATGGCCTCTGTAGTCATGCTGTTAAGCTGCTGGGCTGATTTTAAAGTAGTCCCTGTTGAGGAATAAAGGCTTCACCACCCATTTGATCTTTTTTTCTTTCTGCTAGCTGGAGATAGTTCCTATATTAAGAATCTGTTTTTGTTTGAAAAGCATTATTTCTGCCTTGTTTTCCTCATCTGATCCTCCTGATTTCACTTGCCCACTGCACTCAATATTAGGTCTTGTGCTGCATTTGCTCCTCATTTCTACTTCATCCCAATGAAAATTAAGCCAGTTCATGGCCAGCACGTTGTATGGCTGAAGGCTGGCTTTCTGGTATCGTGCAACTCTGATGAAGCTTCTATGTGGACACAGAGTTAAAACATTAACACCAGAGTCTATTTCATTTCACTTAATTCTGTCATTTTCTGTTCCTCATCTACTCTTTGTGAGAAGTTGACAGCATCTGTTACCATACAGATCTTTATTTTATCCATATAGGAAGTGCTGTTGCATTGCTTAGGAATTGGGGTAAGAGACAGAGAACAAGTGACTTTAACATGTAACTTGTCATTCATTTAGTGTCCTTGGCTAAGTTGCTTAATATAATTCTTAGACCTTGGAGTTTTCATTTATAAAACCTAGATTTAAAAAAAAAGCAATATGCCCTTTGACCAACCTCTTCCACACTTCCTCTCCTCAGCTACACTCTTTAATAATTTACTTCTATATGTACATGTTAAACATTTTTATGGATTTTAAACATAAGAGAGGATTCTCAATATAAGAGCTGCTTAATATGGGAAGAGATGCACATAGTAATTAGAGCTACAGACTCATTCTATGTGGACTAATATATATTTAGTAATATACATGTATAAACAATTTATAACATTAATATATTCAATATTAATAGTCAAATTAGATCCATTGACTCAGACCATATTAATACATAAATATACATTGTATATATCATATATATATACAGATAAACATATCCAATTTTATGACAAATTTTGAAATTATTTTACACCCCAAAATGCCTATTATTACCCTCTATGACACACTGTTTACTCCCCATTATTGCTACGCAATAATACAATCAAGTCATTCTGCTGTATGGAAGAGCATATTCAAGAGCTCACAACTGCTATTGTCATGATTCTTAATTTCTACTTAGTTTGTACTCCATATGTGTTTCCATTACTCAAGCTTCTCATATCTTTGAACTTATTTCTATAATAACTGTTTATGTCCCATACTTCAGACATGGGCTTCACTTGTATTTTATATATATATATATACATATATATATATATAAAATTTTCTCATTATCTTAATTCTGAATATCCTAGTCTGTTACAAGCATTTCTAATTTTTCAACCTTCTCTTCTAAAAATCTGTGATTCTACCTGAACTATGTTTATAGTCCATTATGTTCATGCTGTGCTCAATCTCTACTTTATTCTCTCAGAAAAGTAAGGTAAGACATCTGAATTTTTTTTTATCATGTAGGTTTTTTTTTACCTGTCTTGAACTTTTCCCCTTTTCAATTAATTCATCTTTCTTGCAAGAACCACACCTTTTTTTTGTTGCTGCTGGTCTGCACTGATATTTTAAAAAAAATTCTCTTTATTGGTACATTATATGTACACATTGTGATCACACTCGATACTGGGAGTTTGTACCAATATATGATACGATTTATTTCTCATTTTTGCGGTTCTACTCACCCCACAACTCCCCCCCAATACATTAGCTTTGTTTCCCTTTTTTTATTAGCATCACGTTTTTTCTTTACCCTTCATTACTCATTCCTCCTCCACATTTCCCTTTGCATATTTTCTATTTCACAACACCCATCATATATTCTAGAACTTATTAGCATCTTCAATTTCTCATACCAGAGAACAGATATGATATTTACACACCTGTGACCTATTTATTTCACTTATGAGTATGTCCTGAAGGTACACATCTTGATTAAACCTACGAGGTTTTATGTTCTATTCTCGTGCTTAGATGATTTGTGTACATCAGGGAAAAAAAACAAGTAACACAAACACATGAATTGGTCTCAATTCAAATTCAATATCACATGCCATAGCGGTGCTACCAAGCAGTCACCCTATAAGTATTCAGTCCATTGACCATCTTCTGCGTGTATTTATGCACACATATATTAGTACATAAAGAAAAAAATAATGCCCTACTCTTAAGTGAATAAAACTAACTAAAAAAATCAAATAATCCCTTTAGGCAATATGCTCTTTTTGTTTATATAAGACGTAAAATCATTTTACATTGTTTTTTGTGTTGCAATATTTGCAAGTATGTAGAATGACCATGGTTAATAAAACATACATGAAAGTAGGTGCAAAAACTTAAAAGTGCTAATAATACAATACAGCTAACTAAAAAAAGCAACACAAAGGTTGTGGTACAGTCAGGGAAAGTAGTTCCATGATAGATCACTTTACTAACATGGGAAGGGCTTGGTTTGAATTCATAACATTGAAAAATCATTAAAGAATTAACTGTTAGTGCTCTAAAAGTGAATGACTGCAGGTAAAATTAGAAAAAGAGACCCTGAGGACTATTATAAATAATTTATCTAGTAAGCTGTTAATCTCTATACGATATGGTCTTGTCGTTGGTTGACCCTGTCCAAGAAGATGAGGCGCAGAGACAGAACACAGACTCCAGGGATGATTTTAGAGAATCACTTCCATTTTTATTGAGCAGGGGTGTACAGATAGTTGTGGCGGGCATAGGAACAAGTCTTAAGGGTAACCCATCTATTGGCTGAGGCCTGGAGAGTCAGGACCCAAGCTAGCTACCCCCGGTGCTCCATGTACACTGCGGGCGTTGTGAGCAATGACATAGAGTCATCCTATAGTGAGCTACTGGACTGTGGTGTGTTGCACCCTGCCTAGCCAGCCTTCAGTATCCCCTACAATGTTGACTACTTGCTTCGTTTTAGGACCTATAAAAACACATAGTAATTATACCATGCAACCGACTCTTCCCTCTGTAATGTAGTAGTCTCCTTCTTACTCACATTAGTACCAAGAAAATAAGACATTTCATGCTTCTCTGGTCTATAAAATGTAATGAGGATATACAAGTACAGGGCAGAAAAGATACCTTTAAAAAACAAGGACTGTATTCTCTCACCATTATTTTATATTGCAACTAAGATATCTTATGTCTCTAGATCCATATGTACTGTATGTCCTGAAAAAGTACAAAAATTTGAAAATATGTTTCTGTCCACTGAAGGAGTAAGCTTCCTTCAGAGCTAATCAATGACTTTAGCCACCTCGGTATTCCTTACTTCTTCTTCTTCTTCTTTTTTTTTTTTTTTTTTTTTTTTTTTTTTTCAGCAAATGCAGCCCACAGCACATCTCTATAACAGGAAGATGAGCCACCAACAGAAGGCCGGTAACAACCCGTCCATGCAGGAAACAGAGAGAAAAGTACCCCAAAAGGAATACCCACGAGCTGAAACAGATGACGCAGGACAGCACGAACCCAATTGAGAGACACGAACCTTTCTTTGTACAAAGACTTTTACCCCCAGAGGGAGGTGCACCATTCCTGGAAGTACTGCAATTCGGTATTTCTTACTTCTTGATCCGCCCTCCTCTTTAGACTCCAGCATTCTAACCTCCACTGTAGTGAGCATTGGGATTTTTCTTCCTTCCACCACAAAAAAGACAATAGCTTCAGAAATAATAAAATATTTGAGTTATGATATTATGTTTTAGAAATATTTGTATTTTACCTTATTTTAGAAAAATTTGTATCTTAAAGGAATATGGACAAAAGTCTAAAGGGAAGAGCACTCTTCAAGTTTCCAACATATATAAATGGAGCTCTGTATTTTTAATGCAAACTTGTAGTATGAGCTGTTGCCTTTGTGACATGTATGAGAGACTGAGAAGTATAGGTGTTTGGTGATCCAGACCTGAAATATTTTCTCTCTAGTGCTTGCATTTTCCTCTTTCTTGAAGAATATGTTAATTCATGTAATTCTTACATATTATTTGTATACTGTCACAATTTGACAGTTACCATCCATGAATTTTTACAAGACAAATTCCATTTAAAAGTTGTATCTATACATTTTCCCACTTCATACCATTTCCAAGATAAGGTGATCATTTATTTTGTTTCCCAACGGTGTTCAGAAATATGAAGTGTTTGCTGTTTAAAAATAATGCGTCTGAGCATGAAGATTGACCCACATATACCAGAATTAATAGGTCATCCTAATTTTCCTCAAGACATTCATTTGTACTCAGAATTTTATGCCTCAAGTTATAGATTTAACAGAAGGTCAGCCTATTTGAAGATTCACATGAAGAAGAAAATAAAAAACATAGAACAATGATTTAAGCATTTCTTTTCTGGGGGAATTTCTAATACTTCTCCTAAAAACTGATATATATTGATGAGATCCCTATGGAGTTGTTTGGTTCCCCAATACAAGTTTCAGAATTTTGACAAGTCTACTTATTTTCATATGTATTTGCTTTAGAATTTTCTTTTAGAGTCACACCTCTGTTTTCTGAATCTATTTGTATTTTCAATCTAGTCTCCACTGGACTTGTTATGTTTACTGGACAAAATAAAACCAAAGACAGCTTTGGAGATATTTTGAGGAATTATAGTTAAGTTAACTTTTTAAAGACTCTTCAATTCCAAATGAAAATTTTGTAGACCTGAACTTTAATTATTCTCTTTTAATGTGTTTTTCTACGAGAAAAAATCCTAAATTGAATTTCCTAAAATAATGTGTTCTTTTTAAAGGGAAATTTTTTGACAATTGATTTCTGTTATAGAAATTAAAAATTTCCAAATTTGATTGTCAAAAGGTATGTATTTATATCTTTAGGAGAACTATGTAAATTGCATTAACTTTTTTTCATTTTTTCTGTATTATCTTATTCTATTATTTTTAAATAATTGATTTTATTGGTACACTTTTAAAAATTTAATTTAATTTATATACACATCATGATCACAGTCAACACTGAAAATTTATACCAGTATATGACAAGAGTTAATTCACAGTTTCCCTTTCCCATGACCACCCTACAACCTCCTGCTCTCTGTACACAGAAGTTTTGTTTAAATTTTTTCCATCACATTTTTACCCACATTATTATATTTAATTATGTTATAACAGTTTATAACTTCAGTATTGAAATAATAACAATATATTACACAGAGCTCAAGAAAGTAATCCAAAAACTCATCTGGAACCAGAAGAGACCTAAAATAGCAAAATAAATTCTAGGAAACAAGACCATGGCAAAGGGTAACAAAATCCCTAACTTGAAACTATACTACAAAGCCATTGTGATAAAAACAGCATGGTATTGACAAAGTAACAGACTCAAGGATCAGTGAAACAGACTAGTAAAACCAGAAACAACCCCAGATATACTAAGCCATTTCATCTTTGACAAAGGATTCAAATACCCTCAATAGAGGAAAGACAGCCTCTTTAACAAATGGTGTAGAAAAAACTGGGTTTCAACCTGCCAAAGACTAAAACTAGATCTATCTCGTTCACCATGCACTAAACTAAAATCAAAGTGGATTAGAGACTTAAATATTAAAGCAAAAACCACCTATAATTTGGGAAAGGATTATCAGCTCTTTCTGAGACAAAGGACTACTATCTGGAGTATATAAAAAAACCTTAAAAAATGAGCCTCCCCCCAACTTAAACACTCAATTACAAAATGAGTGGCTTAAGTGAACAGATTTTTTTTTTCAGATGAAGAAGTAAAGAAGCTTAAGAAACATATGAACAGATAGATGTTCAACCTCCCTATTCATTCAACAGATGCAAATGAAAACAACATTGAGATTTTATCTCATTTCACAAAGAATGGCTGCTATCATGAAATCTTAAAACAACAAATGGTGGTGGGGAAGTAGGGAGAAAGAAACCCTTCTCCACTGTTGGTGAGAACATACACTGGTGCAACCACTATGGACGTCTTAAGATCTAGGAGTTGAAGTCCCATTTGACCTGTCTATTACTCTGTTTAGGTATATATTTTGACAGCAGAAAAAGAAAACAAAGTTTATATATATATATATATATATATATATATATATATATATATATATATATATATATATATATATATATATATATGGACTGGGGGATTGTAGAGAGGTCAGAAAAAGGGAAAAATGAGAATCAAGATGTGTGATATACATACAAATTCTTAATGTTGAGTGTGATCATAATGTATGTGTAGTGACGGGCATGGTGGCTCACGTCTGTAATCCCAGCACTCAGGAGGCAGAGACAGGAGGATTGCTGAGTTTGAGGCTTGCCTGCACTACATAGAGAGCTCAGAGCCAGCCTGAACTACAAAGCGAGACTCTGTCTCAAAAAAAAAAAACAGATAATGTATGTATAAAATGTGCCAATAAAATCAATTTTAAAAAAATTATTGGACACTTACACATCAAATTTCTATATTTGAGCAAACATGCCTTCTAGTTAGTGTTAAGAAAGCAGCTATCATAGAATGTGCTTTTGCAATAACCTAAGTTTAAGTTTCCCTAAGTTATCAGGTCCATGTAGAGAGTTACAACTACATTTCATAAAAGTGAAAATGATAGAAGGCATTTGAGAATTATTATAATATCCCCAACTTTAAATTCTATCATTCTTAACATCTTTTTCATGTTTTATAGAACTTCTCTTTAGTTTGTCTAAGTTAATTCACTGATTGACCTACTTTCCAGGCTCCAGAGCTTCCTACTTCTAATAATTCACTTTCTCTCCTAGTTCATTATTATTTTGACACTATCTTAATGTATTGGCATAGAGATAGAAGGATGCCTCTATTTAGTCCATTACCCCAACACACATATGCACACAACCTTATCAGTGTGTTTTTTTTAAGCCAGTAAAGTACTGATAAGATCAGGGCTGACTCCCAAGCTCTTTCAAGAGAACTTATTCTGATGGTTACTTAGTTTCAGACTTTTCAGCATATTTTCAAAATATAGATCTTTGTTATGGTTCCATGTCAATATTTTCTACCACACAAGAATATATAACACATTTTAAAACATTAAATACTTTTTAAGATTTATGTCACAGAGTTGTATATTTAACTACTTCTTACTGATTCCCATGCTATTCACAGGGCTCAAAATTCCAACTTCATATTCTACAGTTTATTTTGAATAAGTTTCATAATCATTATTATCCAAGTTCAAAATCACCAAATTTTGTAGATGTTTTTAAATTTCATGGATAAATTATTGTATGATCCACTCTAGTTGCAGAAGAATAGAGCCATTATTAGAAATCCATGTCAACTTCATGATTTACAGACTTATTCAGTCTTCCTCAAGAAGCAACCCACTCACTTTCTACCATGAGTTATCAGTCACCCCAGAAAGAACATGCTGGACAAAGATGTACAGATGTGCAAACAGTTCAACTAAGTCTTTATTTTCATTTTTGAAATAATTCATTTTTGGCTGTGAGTGACTTTTTTTGACAGAGCTGTGATTGCTTTCTTGGCAGGCACTCTTAACCAATTTAGCCCTGAGTACTTCTTTAATAATTCATAATATTTTAAATGTGCAAATCCCTTGCCTAGGTTTATAAGATAATTTTTGGCTCCATTAAAACTTCTCATGTTTTCTTTTCCTAGAATGGCAATTTACAGGACCTGAAGTTGCCAAATTATTTATTATCCTATTGAATTTGGTAAATTTGGGATAATGCCTACATGATCATCATTTGTTTGTTGCAACTTACTATTATATTTGTTGATGTATGTAGTTGATTTCACTGTAACATGTCAAGAAATTGGACTAATTTATAACAATGACATTTATTTAACTAATCATGTCTTTATAAGATTTAGTTTGGGAATGAATGATAGCTAGTTTATTTCAAAAAATAATCTATATTTAGAAAATATCTTTGAAACTCATGGGGTAAAATGATGAAAAGGAGGCTCCTGCCTTCCTATTCTCTCCTGTGAAGTATTTCCCTAGAAACATGGTAGTCTCAATCAAGAATGGATAGAGAGAAGAGGGAGGGAAGGGAAAGAGGAAAAAAAATAATGGAGTTGAATTATGAACAAGTACCAGTTGTCCATGAAGAAGGTAAACTTTATGGAATATAAACATATATGAATAAAAATGAAAATAAATATAAAACAAAACCTATGACCTTAAATTATAATGACACAGGACTTCTGCTTTTTAGAATCTGTTAAAACTAACACAAAGTTGCCATACAAGCTACATATTAGAAATCACAAGGTATATCAGAAAAGTTTTCTACTTTTCTGTATAAATTCTTATAGTATCCTGCCAGAATTCTGTAGATCCTTTTGTGCTATGTTACATGTGTTCAACTTGTATGGTACTTTCACAATACTAGAAGTATATTATTTTCTTTGATATTGATAGAAGGGTCATCTGTCAGGATTAGTTCCTTAAGAATAACATTGCTGACAACCCAAATGCCCATCAATTGGAGACTGGATAAAGATTTTTTTTTAATAAAATGGAGTATTATTCTGCCATAAAGAATGACAAGATCGATCCATTTATGTGCAAATGGAGACACCTGGAGCATATACTAATAACTGAAATAAATAGATCACAGATAGGCAAATACCAGATCTCTTTGACATGAACTCCTGTAGATGCAAATGAGCTCTAGAAAGTATGACAGCTTTTATAGAGCAGGAAATTTCCATAGGAAACTTGGTGTGGGAATGTAATGAGGGGAAGGAATAAATATGAATCAGAAAGAAAATAAAAGAGTATGTATAAGGGGGGGTGGGGAGGTGTGGGTGGGTAGGGATATGGGTAAAAATGAGAAATAACTTGTGTCATATACTGGTACAAATTCCCCAATGTTATATGTGATTGTGAGATGTATATAAATTGTACCAATAAAGAATTCAATTAAAAAAAACAACATTGCTTCAGAGAACTAAGAGCTTGTGATGACTATATTCATGAACAAGGTCTACCAATCTTAACCTAAAAATGCAGGCAATAGGAAAATACAAGCAACAGACTGTAAAAAATTGAGTATGCATTATAAATAGTGAATGATCAATTACAATTTCCAAAAAGCATTTGAAAAATTACAGAAAAAGCCCCACAGCATCCAAGAAATATAAACCGGAAAAGACATAAAGAAGTAACCACAGAAGTTGAAACAGCCACAGGAAATCTCAAGCCTTTTGAGAAACAAGAGGAATGGAAACTGAATTCAAAATGAGATATTAGTTTCCATTATCTGAATGACTAATAAGTAAGCTGACTAATAAATCCATTGTTTGTGGAGAATTGCTTAGAGTGTTTTCATTCCTTGCTAAGGTAACATGTGCTGATAAATGTATTTCATAAAGTCTTTGGACAACATGATTTACACTGATATTAAAGCAATTTTCAATTTTGAAAATTTATTTCACAGAAATTAAAATGCATGCATGTAGACTATAGTATTGTTTGAGAGGGAGTAGAAACTGTAAGAAATGAAAATGTTGATTCTTAATAAGGGAAGTGAACCGAGACTCATGCATTACTACAGAATTATTTTATGACTGATTTTATTGGTACCTTTTATAGATACATTATAATCATATTCAACATTGAGAATTTTTACCTGTACATGACACATTTTGATTCTCATTTTTTTCCCTTTCCCCTACCCTCCCTACAACACCCAATACCTATATACATAAGCTTTGTTTCCTTTTTTTAACTATGAAGTTTTTTTCCTTCCTTTCTTTATTTTATCCTACCTACTCTTTCCCTTTTCCTTTTGCACATTTGTATCTGTTTAATGACCAATGATGTAGAACATTTCTTCATATGTTTCTTAGCTGCTGTTATGTCTTCATCTGAAAAATGTCTGTTCACTTCAGATGCTCATTTTGGAACTGGGTCTTTAAATTGGGAGGGACTGATTTTTTAAAGTTCTTTGTATACTCTAGGTGGTTGTCATGAAAGTAAGAACTTTACAGTTACCTAAATGATTTCTAGAACAATCTTTAAACCAGAAAAATAAAATAAAATGTTATTATTCAGTATTGAAATAAATAAGGAGACTCACAAAGAATGACATATATATTGAATACGTGGTATGTGAGAATTCATAAACCTATATTAATAACATGTTTCAGGAATTTGAAAACAACAATCTCTGCTTTCCCATAGTCATTAAATAATGATTTGGGGGAAAAAGATGTTAACATTTATGTCTGAGTACAGAGATATTTAGTGAACTATTACATTCTTCCTTAATTATCTACATTTCTTTGAACTTTTAAAATGATTAACCTATCATTTATTTAATCAGAAAATTAGCTATTTTAATTTTATAAAATAATGCTTCAGGGGCCTGGGATTTAGCTCAAGTGGTACTGTGCCTATCTGGGAAGCATAAGGACCCAAGTTCAATCCCTGGTACTGCCAAATAATAATAATAATAATAATGCTTCAAAAGCAGCATATTTTTAAATGACTCAGTGGTTTTGTAGGGGATTTGGTTCTATATAATTTATTAAGAGATGAGCAAGCAAACATAATTATATAGATGTGGAAACTATTGCTAAAAATCTGTTGCTCATCCTCATGATTATGTTTCTTTCTATTTTTATGGTGAGTAAAGAGAGAATGATCCCACAGGACAAAGCAACAACCACTTTAATGATATCTCTTCCCTGAAGAAACTAATCAAACCAACACTGTTAGAGTGTCCCAGTGCCCTGAGCAGGACACAAAATGGTTGGGAACTGAATAGCTGTTTGAGCAAAATATACATTAGATACATCTTGGATATGCATAATGGTAGAATTCATCATAGGGAATGTGTGCCTGTGCATCATATATCTTGCTTTTTCTTTCCCTGTTCCCTTCCCCTCACTTCTAACCCTCTTCCCCTTCTTATTTACAAAAACTTTGTTTCCTTTTTTTTTCTTGTTCCTTCTCTCTATAGACAATATAGCAATGACAGGATGGGTCAAACATCAAGTTGACAAGTTAGTTCATGCATATTTAAAAGGCCATTTATTCCTGGTTGAAAAAGTAAAATCCTGAGATCTGGATACAGAACTTCCGCCACTACTCAGAGGAAAGTTCCTCCCAAACAAAATAAAGAACAGTGTGAAGAGCTGTCTCCCTTCCCTGGAGAAACCTGTGGGACTGAAAATGTCATCAGCAGGAAGGAGAGTGGGTAAGCAGACACACCAGGGCCACTATTATAATCTCGCGAAGGGTTTCAGCATTTTACCTTCTCATATTGAAGGTATTGCCATCTAAGTTGAGAAATATCCTGCCACCTTGTATTCTCAGTACGTGATTCTAGACTGAAAATGTTGAGAAATTAAACTAATATATAGCAGAAGAAATTTTTGATCTGAACAATTATTTTGTCTCTGGAGATGCTGAATTTTTTGTTTTTATTTATTCATTTTTATAGACATAAATGTGTTTTTGAAATATTTTGTGTGAGATCAACATTTTCCATCCTGTGCTTGGAACATGAGACCTGTAAAATATGAAGTGGAACAGTCAGTCATACTGAAATCTGAATGAAACACAGAAGGAGGCATGATATTGTCCTCTCTTACATCAGAAAATGAAGTATAGGTTTCCAGTATGTAGAGATCTTCAATACTGAAACATTTTAAATATATTTCGGAAGTCAAAACAAATAAAAATAGAAAATATTGTCTTCCATTTAAATCCAAATGCTTCATTTTGAATTATATCTCATGAAATAAGTATAAATGCTCTTCTATATATGAAAATAAATGGATATAGCGTCACATTTCAAACTTTTTTGTATCTAAGTAATTTTGGGCAAGGGATCAACTCTAATTCCTGTTGTTGATCAGTTCTCTTTTCGAAGGTTCTAATGAAGACATTAGATAACCCCTGAATTCATAGAAACCCTGGAGGTGCCAGCTCTGTCTCCTGTGCTTTGACATTTTATCATCATGATTGATTTATTTGTTGCCTTCCAGTCTTTTTCTGTAGTCTGGAAAGCCCCTTTTCTCTCTACAACATTTCTAAACTAAACTCTTTCAAATTAACTTTTGGAAATCAAATTTCATGAAACATGTTTCCTAAAGGTCACACATTTAAAAGAATTTTCCAATTCCATCTTCTACTAATTTAGATTTTCTTTGAAAATTATTGCAATAGGATGTTTTCTGCATAACACAGACATGTGCCTATTGTTTACAATTATAGTTTTAATTAAACTCTATTTTTCTTCTATTTTTAGTATGCCAACAGAGACCAGAAGTTTGAAATACTAGTCATGTCATATGAGTTATTTGAAAATCTGCCTCATATTTATTCCATTCTCTGTTATATCCATGCTGTGTGTGTATCGATAGCTATATATTCTGAATTGATTTAAAAATTCACCTGCTTTATAGATAAGCAATCATTCAAATAAAAAAGTTCCTATTTAAATAATTTGTCATCATCAATTTTTTTTTTTTTTTGAGACAGGGTCTCGCTTTTGTAGTTCAGGCTGGCCCTGAGCTCACTATGTAGTCCAGGCAAGCCTCGAACTCAGCAATCCTCCTGTCTCTGCCTCCCGAGTGCTGGGATTACAGGCGTGAGCCACCACACCCGGCTCATCAATTCTTTTGAGTGCACTGTTTGTTTTGGTTTCTTTGCTCTGGTAAACTCAAATGACATGGCGTTAGCCACCTAGACATGTCTAAAGTGAAGAAAACTCGTCTCTCACTGAATGGTTCCATTTGTAGTTTCTAACACTCGAGTAAAATTTCAGAAGGGCCTTATTAAATGTCAGCTCCTCTGGGTTCAATAAGGAGAGAACTACCTGGAGGCTGAAGTTAAAAAATACTTTTTATCTGAGAGAGAAGGTCATAAAGGAATTTTTCAGCCTTTGCCTAATTTATTATCCCCCCATCAATGAATTTTTTGTCCTACGTAGAAGCATAAGCTGGTGAACCATGATGGATGCTGCCTTAGTACCCCAGAAGTGTACTACGGAAACTGGAGTGTAATTAAGATTTTTAAATGACCATTTTCTAAAACCTCAGCCATGCTATAATCAACTGTTCTCCCACAGTGGGCATGCCATGTTGACCTTTATTAATTTATCACATCTTCTTGAATCTGATCTCTTCCATCTCCCGTGATCACGTCTCCCTCATCCTGTCGCAGAACTCACGTTCCAAGTGAGGGATCCATGTAAAGTATAAGCCTAACAATCAATCAGTTCCCCTTAAATCCTGTACCCATCTATCTCTAACTGGCTCTGTAAGGCACTACTAGATACTGATTTCTCCGTTCCTTATCTACACAGCAAAGTTAAAATGCCTCCTTATTAGAAAAAAGTATATCTTCCATTGTAAAGAATTTAAACGTTTGACATTTAATATGAGATGTGTAAATGTTAGCTGTTCTTACTATATATTGATCTTTTTTGCCTATAAGTAAAATAACCACCACCAGTTCCACAAAGAAAAATAGTGCTGCCACTGTTCAACTCAGTTTATACAAGTGAAGCAGTAACCCTGAATACCAAGAATTTAGAGGAGAGGGCCGGAGGATTCGCTCAGTGGTTCCGGCGCCTGCCTCGCAAGCGCAAGGTCCTGAGTTCGATCCCGGCAACCACATACAATGCTGGGCGTGGTGACGCACGCCCACCAGCCATCAATACCACAGGGCCGGGCGTGGTGGCTCACGCCTCTCATCCCAGCACCCGGGAGGCAGAGACAGGAGGATTGCTGAGTTCGCAGCAGCTTGCCTGGGCTACATAGTGAGCTCAGGGCCAGCCTGAACTACAAAGCGAGACCCTGTCTAAAAAAAAAAAAAAAAGAATTTAGAGGAGAAATTTGTGAAAACCAGAAATAGGACTCTCTTTTGGTTCCCTCACCTCAATTGCTTCTGATTTGTTTGATCAGATACAGCAACAAATTAGAGGGCACAGGAGTCTTGCGTTGGAGACGCAGTATTGTAGATGGAGAAGGAAAGCTGCCATTCTTTGTTGTTCAACACCATTACTGTGCTGTTTAATTTTCCAGAACATATTGTTTTTAGTGCATTAAATGGTACATCAGGTTTTGCCCTTGAGTACTTACTGATAAGTAGATGGTTGCTTGTCAGTGAAATATAAATTTAGAGCAAAGAATGACACTTATACCAAAGGAACCAGATTGTTCACATGAGAACAGAAATAGTTCAATATAAATGAACAGTTTTATGCACAAAATGATTCAAAATAATCCTAAAATTCCCTGAAGCTATGTGTCCCAATTGTGTATGATATATAAATTTCAGGTTTAAACTTGAGTTCTCTCACCAAGATAGCTCATTATGCATATGCAAATATTCTAAAATCAGAAAGCTCTTGAAATTTGAAACTTGAAACAGTTCTGGTTCTAAGTATACGGAACAGAAAACCATATTATTCAATTTTATTTAGCTTATTTTTAAAAGATAAGGTTAGGTTAAATTCCTACAAATTTAAAAATATCTTTGGAAAGAGTTTTCCCATGAAACTACATTTATAGTTTTAAGTTGCATGAAATTTCAATAATGTGACTTGTATTGCCAATAAAAATTGAGTGTCTTTATTAAGATTTCCTCTAAGTTAAATGTTTATTAATAATGACTATGTTAATTGCATGATACCATTCTGGTTATATTTATATTCTAAATTATTTATATGAATATATGTATTTGAATAATTATTATTTACAATCATCTTGTTTCTTTTTTGTGTTTTGTTTTAATGTGATTAATAGGAAAATTAAAAGCATTGTTGTACATCTCATAAAGTTTGTATTGGACAGTGCTACTTTAAAGAGGATCCTGTTTCACTGCAAACATAGTCTACTAGTTCTCTCTTGTATCTGTGTGTGTGTATAATTTCTCTGAGACTTGAGATAATCTTTAGTTTTCCAGAGCAAACATATTTTTTGAATAATGCTACATCATATCAATGTCCGGCTGGAATAGTCAATTTACTTCATACAAGGAAAATAGACATATCAATTTTAGCTTTGATTAATGTAGAACCTGCTTATTGTAAGGATAGACTTAATTGTTTAGATTTAACATGTAGAAAAATGACTTAACTGCTTATTTCCATCTTAAATCAATTTTTCCCTCAAAAAAGTCCACATGCCTCCCTGTTGAGACTCCTAATCATCTCCTTTCACTAAGTATTACTTTAAATAGTATGATTAAGCAACAGCTTAAATATCAGAGCATAGTGAGATTTCAAGAGTAGAAATGTTTTAGTTATCTTTTTGTTTTAATTTATTTTTTATTTCCTTTAAAACCAGCAAAATTCATAATAGACTTGTTTTTTTATCCAAGTGAAATTTTAAGTATAAACCTACTACATGAAAAGAACCATTAAATGAACTGTGAAAAAGCTCCACAGAGTGTTGAAAAGTTAAACTCCTTCCACTTATATAGTGACCTCATCTCCCTGGACACTTCTATATAAATGAATAAAATGTTGCTGAAAAATGCTGTAGTTCTGTGATGCACATCTTGAAGTTAGAGACCTGAGAATGAAAAATCAGTATGGTAACAGATGACTAAGTTTATTTAGGCTCTTACTTTCCCAAGATCTTCACAGTAGCAGCCTGTCTCTAGGTTCACAAACTTAATTCTTGCCGCTACTCTGATTGCAAACTGAACTGGATGAGAAGTGAATCGCATTTTCCCATAAGGTCTACATTGAACCTAACGATTGAATTGGATTCACTTCTTCTCCAATTCAGTTTGTGACCAGAGTGTGGAAAAATTTATATTTGCGAACGGAGGTATTACCATGTCTATAAAACAGAAGCTGTTAGAATTGCTTCAAGGACTTCTTGTGAATAAATATCCTTTTAATTTTTCTGACACACACACACACACCCACACAATTCACTAAGTGTACCTGATCTTCTTTGCTCTAACTTGTCTCCTTATCTATATTTGCCAACCAGATACACTAAAACAATAAACATAAAGCAATGAACCCAAACCTTTGTGGAAGAAATGTAGCCCCCATTAATAAATGGTGCTGACTGACTTTCCACTTGCTGAAAATTAATTCTAGTCCCGTATTTTTTTTTACCATACACTAAACTATAATGAAAATGGATAAAAGATCTAAACATTAAAATAGAAACAATAAATCTGCTGGAAGATAGAATAGGTTGAACTCTTTAAGTTTCTGGTGTAGGCAGAGACTTTATGAACAAAACCCCACTTGCAAAGGAACTATCACAAAGAATCAATAACTACTATCACATCTTATTAAAGAGCTTTTGCACAGCAAAAGAAACCACCAGTGAAGTGAAGAGACAATACACAGTGTGGAAAACACTGCCAGCTATTTCTCAGTCAAATAACTAATATCTAGAAGACATTAAAAACTTGACAAGAGTCGGACCTTCCAAATTTAAGGATCCAATCCAAAAATGGGCAAATGAAATGAAAGACACTTCTTATATAATGAAGAACAAGCAGCAAGTAAACATTTGAAAAATATTCAACACACAATCATAATTTGAGAGATGCAAATTAAAGGAATGATGAGATTCTATCTTACTCCTGAAAGAGGGGCTTCCGCCGAGAAATGAGCCAATAACAAATTCTAGAGGGGCTGGGAAGAAAGGGAATCTTTTTTTTTTTCATTGTTGGTGGGAAATTGTTTAAGAAGCTGGTACAGTCTTGGAATTAGGATCATACATGCTAACTCCCTGAATTAGCACCAGAAAAGCCCTCAGGCAAACAAAGCTAAGCTATTCAGACTGATGACAACCAAGAAGATCTCAGAAAGAGAAAGCCAGGAATTTACAAGGTTACTTTCACCACTGGGATGGAAGAGTTCAGAGCAGATCTACGGGGTGAGAAATTCCCAGGGACTGCCCCAGTTTTTTGACTTAACAATGAGTTGGTCTTCAAGGCAGTCTTAGCAAACAAGTTGTTATTTCCAACGATTGGCTCATTAACTTGTTCACATCTTACCTACTGTTAATAAGTGTGCCCTGGAGCAAGCAGATATATCATTTTTGCTGTTTATATGTATGATTTAACAAAGCACAGGACAATATGCCTGGCTCCAGATCTGAGAATAAAAAGGTATGTGGGCCTCGTTTCACAGGCTTGTGAATTTCTTCTTTCTTTAGTCAGCAGCGTTCCTGGTAAACCTAACATTTTAACATTTCTCTGAGTTATTCTTATTTCCTTTAAAATTTAGTCATAATCTGACAAATTTTAAATTTTTCCTTACTGAGTTTTCTGATTGAAGAGTATAGACCATACATAGAAAATCTTGATATATTTGGAGATGGAAATAAATTTCTTACTGTTATGTATCCTCTCCTAATATGATATATATAGGGCTTGAAATAAATTAGTGACTATTATATTCTAAGTCATTGCCCAAGCATAGAGTCTCAGAGTAGCTGGAAGGCCCTGTGTCTGGAAGACCCTTTGTCACCGGCGGTACTGGGTACCTAGTAGCTTTCATTGGTTGTTTGTTTTTCATATGAGCGGACAGAGGATGTTTTGTTCTTTAGAGTTTATCAAATCAGGTCTCACATATGCAATATAATGGTTTTCTGTAGCTTTCCTTCATCCTTTATTTTCTGCGAAGATAAAACAAAATTTCATGACAAAATAATTAGCGAATAGCAGTAGCTAATATAGTGTGTATTTCTCCAAAGTAGTTACTCAGATTACAAAAAAGAAAGAAAGAAAAGATTCTGTCTTACAATGAAACAAACAGATATTACCACAATATTTTCAATGAAGTAAGGGAAACTAGTATATAAATGAAAAAAAAGGCATATATAAATGTGTCATACAAGTTAGCAAACATCATCAAGCTTCAGTTGTGCCCAGTAGAGACTTTTGCTTGGGAGAAGAAAGCACATCTGTATAGCCAAGGATGTGAAGCTTAGAAGCTGAATTGTTCTACTAATGCTAAGAAGGTATACCTCTACTTTCTTTTCTCTGTGAATAATATTTTCTTGCCACAAAGCCAATATTTGTAATTTAGAACCAAATTTCTTCCATGTTCATTACTCCAAAGCAAGTTTTTGATTCACATCTTCACTCAGAAAAGATATTTTTGGTCCCAGATTCAATGGCTTTGCGTGTTGCTTATTTGGTGAGAGCAAACCATTGTCATATACTGTGATTCAATAAATCCTTCTTAACAGCTTCATCAAAGATAGTGCAGATAAGAGGAGAAATCTGTGGAATTGAGGTTGGATTATTCTTCACTTTCTTTGCTACCTGACTGCATTAACTGCTTTGCATAAGAGATAAAGGATTTGTAGAGGAGAGTTAGAGGAGTGGTGAAAATTCATTGCTTTGAAATTTGTTGGTGGAGTAAACCTGCAAGTGGCTAAGTAGCATTATTAGTTTTGAAGTGTCTTTTTCTGTGTAAAACAAATGATAGATTTTCACTGATACATACAGAATTATTTACAGGAAACATTATTGCAAATGCATTCATGTACTTATGTCCATATATACATATTTCTATGATTTTCTTCTGTTTTCATTTCAAGCATGAAAAGCACAGATATTAACATGCACAATAAAAGTTTTGGGGAGCTTTTGTAAAATCCACAGTAAAAGTATATAGTTGCATATATTTCAGTCTTTTGAATATTTAAGTAATTTGCTTTATTCACATTTCTTTTGCAAGATGACCTTTGTGATACACTTCATCTAAGAGATAGTTGGATGTGTAAAATGAGAAAAGAATAACACCTCCAATGTGAGTTGTATTAAAAAAGAAAGTCATCAAGCACAGCACAGCTTGAAAAACAGTTTCAAAATATCATTCCAAATGAACAATAAAAATGAAAGAAAATGTTTCTTGCTTACCTGTGGTTTCGTTTTCCTTGATTTTCGTTACCACCAGATAAGCGTAGTCGAAAAAATTAAATAGATGTTCTATAAATAAACAATTCAATTAGTCTTAAATTGTGTTCTTTTTGAGTATCCTCAGGAAATCTCATACCTACATACTCCACCCTTGTACAGAATTTCCACTGATATACACACTATCCATCCCACACTATTTATTAGCCCTTTCAATTATCAGGTTGAATGCCACAGTGTCCTGGTACTTGTGTTTAGGTAACCTATAGGTAGAAAACCTAACACTATGCAAAATATCAGTGTTATCCTTCTCCCTTCTTCTCACAACATAGGCCTTATATTATCTTGCATTATCAACAACAGGACAGAAATGTAAGGATGGTACAAAAAGATATTTTGAAAAAGAGGCTAGTCACATAATTCTAATAGCATATTGTTACAATTTTGCTATGTTATTAGCTTTTGCTGTTAAATCTCTTACTGTGTCTAATTTCTAAGCTGAATTTATGATAGTTATGTGGATATCAGAAAAACATAATGTATATTGTTTGATAGCATTCAAGGTTTCAGACTTCAAGGGAGATCTTAGAAATAGCTTCCACAAATAAGGAGGCATCTTATATAAGAAAGGGAAACAAGATACAGTAGGCCAAATAGAATCATCAAATAATTGAATTGATCCCTTAGCAAGTGATATTCTAACTTTCTCTACTATGGAAGAACTAAGGATCAAACTAAAAACAGTAACTTTCAGAGAAATGTGATTATTGAAAGTTCAGTAGAACACTTTAATTCATGGGCTTGCAGAAAGAGTAAATAAAGAGATTGGGGGAAAACATAGAGGAATAATTGAATCCAGTTTTTTTTAGCTTTTACTAGTACCTCTTTGGGGTTTATGACAAAAGATATGCCTTTAATTCAAGTTCAATTGCTAGTTAATTGTTTAGCTAAAATGCTAAGATGTTTGAACTCTATATTCCTGGGATGAATTCTATTTGATCAGAATGTATGATCTCAATTACCCTCTGTCTTTTTTTTTTTTTTTTTTTTGAGACAGGGTCTCACTTTTGTAGTTCAGGCTGGCACTGAGCTCACTATGTAGCCCAGGCAAGCCTCAAACTCAGCAATCCTCCTGTCTCTGCCTCCCGAGTGCTGGGATGACAGGGGTGAGCCACCACGCCCGGCACTGTGGTATGTGGTATTGATTGTTGGTGGGCGTGTCTCCACCCCCAGTATTGTATGTGGTTACCAGGGATCGAACTCAGGACCTTGTGCTTGCGAGGCAGGCGCCGGAACCGCGGAGCTAACCCTCTGGCCCCCCACACTTGTCTTCTTTTTGCCAGTATCTTATTGAGGATTTTTGCATCTATAATCTTAAGATTGGCCTGTAGTTCGCTTTTTTGGTTGGATCTTTCTCTGCTTTTGAAATCAAGGTAACAGTTGCTTTGAAGAATGAATTTGAGAGTCTTGTGTCCCTTTCAATTTTATTAAAGAGTTTCAGAAGTAGTTGCTTTAGCTCTTCTCTTAATGTTTTATAAGCTACATAAACTGAGCAGACATTATATGTGGACAGTCAAACAGGAATGAATCTGGATTTCCTTTCTTGATCTTTCATTCTTATACCACTAGATTTCCAAGACTGACAGACAAGATAAAGGAAAAAAAAGATTTTTCCCTGTTGGCTTTAGTAATGGCAAGAAAACCAAGCAAGCAAACAACATAGAGAATTAAAAATGAAATAGAAAAAAAAAGAATAGAAAAATAGTCCGTTCCTCAACTGAAGCAGAAAGTCACTCTTACCCCATGGGTAGACCATCTGGAAGAAATCAAGTTCAAAGATATTGTATCCTCCATGGGCTTCAATTGTAACCTTTTTGCTATACAAAGACCAAGGCCCACCCTTTGGGAAGGGAGTTATAATATCCTTAGATTTGACAGCAGTTTAACTCAGAGAAGAGCCAATGAGGACCCCTGATGAATGGAAATTCACAGATTCATTGCATGTTAAGTTTGGATTTATAACCTCGTGCAGCTATAGTCATGATCTAAGAAGGAATTTTTTAATTAGATATTTTTCTAAATGTTTAATTTTCTGGTTATATAATTCTACTAAATCTTGAAATACAGATTTGGAAATTATTCTGTTTGTTCTATAATAGTTTATAAAGAAAGAAAAAAACTTCATGTATAAGATTTTCTAAAGTCACCAATATTAACTGTTCTTTAATTTAAAAGGAAATATCTTATAAACTTGTGACTGGAATATACTTAGCAACACTTATGTAAATGTAAGTTGTCTCTCCTTTTTGTTTATTGGGCATCGCTATGATAGAACAGTTATAAAAGTTTTAATGAAAGTATCATTCACAGGTGTTTCTCATTCTTTTATAGCTCATGGAATTTTCTATAGAAGGCAACCTTATAACTGACTGTCTAATCAAATAAAAACATAAGCTTCCTGAACAGAAAGGATACAATTTTCTTTAAGTGGTCTGTGAAAGAAGCAGCAATTGAAGACCAGTTCATTAGGCAAATCTCATACCAGTGCTTTATTATACAGATTAATAAATTGAAGCCTACTTTCTGGAAACAGAACATGAAACACCTCCAGGGGTGCCATGGCAAGCTAGCTATTGGAAAATCAGTTCCTACTCAAAAGGGCAGAACCTGGAACCTTAAAAAAAGATTCAAAGACAATACATGAAAGACAATGCTCCAGGTGGAGTCCATGGTCTGTAAATATGCAAATGTGCTAATTAGATCAATGAAAATAGAACTAGTACCTTCTGTTACAAGAGATTAAAATATTGAATTAAACTGTCAATATGCAAATAAATCAATTAGTGTCACAAGAACAGTAACAGATACAAACTTTATGGCGAAGTTGAGGATGAAAGAGGAAAGAAAACTTTCACTTACTGATGTTTTTTTTCTGAGTCCTTTTATGCAGAGTGCCCATCCTTCATTGTCAGTTACGCCTATAGTTCTTAAATAAATAGGTCACAGATATGTGAATACTGTATCTTTTCTCTGGTATGAGAACCTGGAGATGTAAATGAGTTCTACAATGTATGGTAGATTTTGTGAATTAGGAAATATTCAAAGGAAATGTGGTAGGAGAAAGTAATGGGGGGAAAGAATAAATATAATCTGAAAAGAAAGCACATGTATATAGGGGGTGGAGAATAATGGGGTGGGGAGGTATATGGGTAAAAATGAGAATTAACTCATGTCATATACTGATACAAATTCCCCAATGTGGAGTGTGATTGTGAGCTGTATTTAAATGTACCAATAAAGAATTAAATTAAAAAAAAGAATTGAACTAACCATTTGAAGAGTAGTATTCAGTTACCTTCTTTCCCAGATAGTTTAGGGATCACTCTAAAGCTCTCTGTTGCCTGAGAGAATCAGGTATCAGTTTTGCAAGTTCGAACATGGGAAAAGAGATGGAAGAGGCTCCGTGGCTCTCCCTGAAATTGGTTCATTTTAAACTGTTCTCCTCATGGAGTATCACAAGCATCACTGCTGCTGCATCCATCTCCAGGACAATACTCAGAGTGGATGTGAGTTACCATGGTAACTAGGAAGCAAACAAATATAATAGTTCTAGGTTAATATCCCATTAATCAGAAGAATAATTTCTGCAGACTGTAAGGTGATTAGGATGATTAACGCACTGCTTCACAACTTCGTTCTTTAACAGATATTTTCTTGCCTTGCTTAAAATATTCCTGCTTCTTCAAGAAACATGAAATTTCTTATGAGCAATAGATTCATTGCATCCTACAGTTGGGATCACCACCAGGTTTACATAAATCATTGCATTCATTTCACTTGCACTAACTATATTGTTAGATTATCACTACTAGCTTGATGCAGTAAAATGAACTGAATCAAATCAACCACAAATTGAAATTTTAAAATTTAGGTTGTAATAGAGTAGCTTAACAGATAGATATTTGATAACCAAGTAGAGTATAGAGAGAGTGGTGCGGAGCACAGAGACTTTCCAGAAAAGATCACCTGGAAGACACCAAGGACAAGATTTCAGGGCCACTGTAAAGGGATAAAGAGGAGTTTTACCTGGAAAGTTAAAGGAAAGGAACAAATAAGACCACCACATGATAAAAAGAGATATCTACTGTTGGTTTACCTACCACAAGGATTGATTAATTGGATTATGTTAGCATATGCTCATACCCTAAAATGAATTTACAGCAATAAAACATATTTCTTTTGTGAACATAAGATCTCTGTCCTATTTGGACCCCTAAGACTGATCCAAAGAATGTTGCTTTGATTCAATTGGTCTCTAAAATAAAAAGAATAGGATAATATCTAGATTAAACATAACTCTAGAGCCTCCCATTTCTTTGAAAACAGTCAGAAGGTAATATTTTTGATAACACTCCTTCTACTTACTGGTGAGAGATTTTGATAGGCCATGGTAGTTTCAATAAAGAAGACATAAACATTAAAGGAAATTTGAAAAAAGATGTATCAGTATTAGTTTATTTGATACAGAGGGTGGATCATACAATACATATTTCCATGGATAAATTTAAATGCTTTTTAAGGAGATTCATTTCAATGTATTTGCTGAACAGGCACAATTCAAGTATCGATTTTCTTTTCTTTTCTTTTCTTTTCTTTTCTTTTCTTTTCTTTTCTTTTCTTTTCTTTTCTTTTCTTTTCTTTTCTTTTCTTTTCTCTTTTCTTTTTTGAGACAGGGTCTCACTTTGTAGTTCAGGCTGGCCCTGAACTCACTATGTAGCCAAGGCAAGCCTTGAACTCAGCAATCCTCCTGTCTCTGCCTCCCGAGTGCTGGGATTACAGGCTTGAGACACTATGCCCAGCATTGTATGTGCTTACCAGGATCAAACTCAGGGCCTTGCACTTGTAAGACAGGCCCCGGAACCACTGAGTTAAATTTCCGGCCCAATACCGAATTTCTTTTGACAAGTATCCTATATGATAAGCACTAAAATGATCTACTCCCCAGTTGAGGAAACTGAAGCACAAAGCACTGAACTCAAGCCACAATAGAAGGCAGAGTAAGAATTTGAGTGGAGAAGCCTGAGCCTAGGTCCTCCATCTTTGCCAGTGGCCCTCAGTGCACAGCCACACAGGTTCCATACCACTTGGGCTTGAATTGAAGGCTCTACAGTGCTCACTACTGAGAACCGGGAATTCTATTATTCAACTCAAGAAATACGAACCTGTTCTTAAGTAACCATATTTTCAATCCTACCTCAGATTTTTGAAGGAAAGACTTTGGCCAAACTAATGTTGAAAACTAGAAGCCTGATGCAATGCAGTTATACTTCAGTATGCTGGTTATAAGCAGCTTTTTTAAAAAATCAGAAAAGAAAAACTCAGTTATGTTATTAAGTGTCAGGAAAGAGGAAGAAAAGAAAAAAGAAAGAAGAAGACAGTAAGGGGTGATAGGAGGAATTTTGTGGAGCTGGAAATATCTATTTTATGATAACCTTTTACAATGTTCATTATGCTTTGTGCAATTGAGTTTTTAAAGAACTGAAACATGGAATTTAAAATGATCCTGCTTCTCTCCCCCATAAAGTTCCACAAACATCCTTAAGGGTTTATCATCTTAGTGAGTGTCTTACTTTTCTCTCACTGCTGAGACAAATTATCTGACAGTCAAAGTTTAAAGGGAGGAAAGGGTTATTTAGCTCTGTTTGTAGAGGTTTCTGTCCATAACCACCTGGCTTCCATGCATGGTGGCAGAGAGCCACTGGAGAGGAGAAACAATACATGGTGGGCACATAGCAGCAAAAGCAACAACAACCCCAAAGGCATCCTTCTGATCCTTTTATCTTATTCAGCTACTTACTGCAGCTAGCACTCATGCCCTTAATCCTAGTGCCTTTGGGCATAATGTTGCATCATGAATCAAGCACACTCAAATTTCAACCACCTCTGAAAAATCCCCACCTGAGACAACAAGAGGCTTTGGGTGGACATCTGAACACAAGCCATGACAGTGAGACTTAGCTACAAAGAGGAGGTTTTAGCTGTGTCTGGTAAAACAGTGACAGACTCAGAGCAAAACTATGCAAGCTTATTCATGGTGTAGGGGAAGAAGAAACTCCTTCAAAAGCGGGTGACCTGAGAAAAAGGTGAAGATGAATAAAAGCATTGCAGAATGGAATTGAAAAATAATGGAGGAGAGAAAATGATCCTTACAAAGTGATGACTTTTGGGACCACACTAGCTTACATGATTTTAGGCCAGTCCAGTTCTCCTATTCTGGCTTTGATGTGGGGAAGCACAGTCCTCAGTTTTTACCCAAATGCATTCCCTGAAATGATTAGCAGAGTGAGTCTTTGCATTAGGAGCTACCTAAATTCCAAGAAGATAGTAAACCCATGTTAATCATTACAGATGATATTTATAGGAAGACACACATATAACTCCAACGATCAATGTTAACTTTATCCTTAGGAGCCTCACTGTTGACTTGAAAGTACAGCCTTATTTACTATCTACCAGGGCACTAACAATCTCAAGGTCATGAGAAATTTTTTCACAGTAAAAAGGAACTCATAGTATTAGGATCTAGTGAAATTCACTTTCATATAAAAACTCGCTTATTTGCCTTGTGATGATAGCTGAGACTTTGGTCTGTTCTCCGATGTATGAAGTGGGATCAGTAATCTCCAACTTCCTGCCTTCTCGCAGTGGCTTTAAATAGTAAATGAACCAATACAAATGTCTCACTCTCTGAGATTCCAATGAGATGTTTTAGTTGCAGGCTGGTAGAAATTCTCTCATTGAACCAAAAACTGTAATGGTTCAACATATCCTATGTATATTGTAGCAATACTAGGTTTAAAAATAATTCAGCACTGCCCACAGAAAAATGGCATGTTTAGGTGGAGGTAAGATACAGACACAACTAAAATAAAAGCCATAAGAGATGTGCAGATGGTGTTTAGTAATATCAGGGAACAAAGGATGAAGTGTCATGGTGAAGGGATTTTAGCAATTATGTGAAGGCCAATATGACAGTGTTCATTGTGATAATCTTCCCTTGAAAAAGGGAAGGGGTCTGGGAGTACAATTGTGGACAATGAAGGGACTACCAATTGATGGCTGATAGCAAAGTTAATTTGAGTCACCCAAGCTTATATGGTTCATACGCAGCAATGGGGGCCACAACAGCTGGCCTCGGGTGAGGAAGAGGGAAGGTTAACTAAGTACAAGTAAACATCTAGAACAAATAATACAGTGAACATTCTGGGAATTATCAGAATGTGTGAGGTGGCGCGATAAAATCAGCCAAAAGGGAACATAAAGGACATCATGGCCCACACTTCTTCACAAGCCACTTATGACTTGAGGCCTGGTGTTTCTGGGATGGGTCACACAGTAGTCTCAGGTTCTGAAATGGCCCTCAACGTTCATTTCACCCTGGCATCTAGTTCTCTTTGCTTCCTACAGCACTAATAGTGTAACTATTGGTGAAGATTTGAAGCAAGATCTACAGCCCTATCTGCTACTGAGTCAGGACCACACCATGCACTATTCAAATCACTGAATGTTTACAAAAAAGAGCAAGGTCATTCTTGAGGCAGACCACTGTAAGGGAGCAGGAGATGCAAAACTGCCTCCTCGAGAACACACTTTGGCCAGATTTCTGAGGTTAGGTGTGGCGACGACAATTAGAAGATAACTACAAACAGGCGGTGAACTGTCAGTGAAGTGTTCATTCAGAAATAAGAACATGTTGAGCTGCTAATTCTAAGTGGTCTGTTCAAGAATGACGAGCAAGTAGAATTGGTTAAACCCACAGGGTTGTTGAGATTTTACCTTGGGTTCAGTGTCCCTTCTCTTTGTTCACTTCTCATTCTCAAGGGACTCTAAGACATGACAGATCTGGCTACTTCCTATGAATCTAGGTTGAAGAAACACAACTATAATTCCCTGGTCATATGAAAATAACTCCTATTGTCAGAAAATACAATGTATGTTTCAATTAGCAATGAACAACAGAAAGTAGAATCACTATGTTTCATTCTGTTAAGCCCAGAAAACTATGGAACAAAAGATGAAGGGAAAACACTTTACATTTAGGCCTTATTTTTTAATTGAATTCCATATAGCTACAATTTATATACATCTCAAAATCACACATAACTTTGGGGAATTTGTACCAATATACAACACAAGTTAATTCTCATTTTTACCCATATACTTAACCACCCACACCTCTCCACCCCCTATATACATGCTCTATTATTTTCTTTCAGAATAATATTTATTCCTTCCACTCATTACATTTTTATACCAAATTCCCTTTGGAAATTTCCCATTCTACAAAACGGTCACATTTCTAGAGCTCATTTGCATCTACAGGTGCTCATATCAAAGATAAGATCCGGTATTTGCCTATCTGTGATCTATTTATTTCACTTATTAGTGTGTCCTCCAGGTGTATCCATTTGCATGTAAATGAAACAATCTTGTCATTATTTATGGCAGAATAACACTCCATTTTATAAAAAAAAATGACAATTTCTTTATCCAGTCTCCAGATGATGGGCATTGGGGTTGTTTCCAAGACTGAGCTATCACAAACTGAGCTGCTATGAACAAGGATGTACATTTGTCTTTCTAATGTGATTTTTCAAAACCTTTTGGGAATATTCCTAGCAGGGGGATAGCAGGGTCAAATGGGACTGCTAGTCCTAGTTTTCTGAGAAATCTCCACACAGATCTCCACAATGGTTGCACAAGTCTGCAATCCCACCAACAGTGGAGAAGGGTTCCTATCTCCCCACAGCTATGCCAGCATTTATTGTTGGTTGATTTTGTAACCGTGGCCATTCTTTGTGCAGTGAGATGAAATCTCAGTGTTGTTTTCATTTGCATCTCTCAAATGACCAGTGATGTTGAACATTTCTTCATATGCTTCTTGGCTGCTTTGACTTCTGCCTCTGAGAAGTGTCTGTACATTTCAGATGCCCATTTTTGAATTGGGTCTCTGAACTTGGGGAGGCTGATTTGTTTAAGTTCTTTATATATTGTAGATAATAGGTCTTTGATAAACAGCTAGTAAAGATATTTCCCATGTTGTTGGTCATCTTTTAGCAGTTCCAGTGACTTCCTTTGCTGTGCAGAAGCTTTTCGATAGGATGAGATCCCATTTGTTGATTCTTTCTGCTAGTTCTTATGCTACAGAGGTTTTATTTATAAAGGCTCTGCCTAAGCCAATGTCTCCAAGAGTTTTACCTAACCTGTTTTAAAGCAGGCTTATAGTTTCTGTTTTAATGTTTAAGTCTTGTATCCACTGTGAATTTGGTTTTATGCATGGTGAAAGACATAGGTCTAGCTTTAGTGTTTGACAGGTTAAAGCCCAGTTTTTCCAGCACCATTTGTTAGATAGACTGTCTTTCCTCCACTGAGGATGTTTGGCACCTTGGTCAAAGATAAGGTGGCTTAGTGTATCTGGGGTTGTTTCTGGATCTTCTAATCTATTTCACTGGTCCTCAGGTCTGTCACTTTGCCAGTACTATGCTGTTTCTATCACAATGGCTTTATAGTAGAGATTTAAATTGGGGATTGTAATACCCACTGTCATGTTATGGTTGCTTAGAATTGTTTTTGCTATTCTAGGTTTCTTGTGGTTCCAGATGAATTTTTGTATTTTTTTTATCTAGCTCTGTGAAGTATAGCATTGGAATTTCAATTGAAATTGCATTGAATCTCTATAGTAGTTGTGGGAGTATAGCCATTTTGATGATGTTGATTCGCCCTACCCAGGAACAAGGGATGTCTTTCCACTTTCTGATCTCCTTTTCTATCTCATTTTTCAAAGTCCCATAGTTTTCAGAGTAGAGGCCTTTCACTTCCTTCGTTAGGCGGATTGCTAGATAATTAATTTTTCTGGGTGCTATTGCAAAAGGGATTGACTCCCCAATTTCTTTTTCAGTGAGTCTGTTGTTGTGTAGACAAAGGCTATTGATTTTTGAGTGTTTATCTTGTATCCAGCAACCCTACAAAATTTGCTGATTAAGTCTAGCAGTTCTTTGGTTGAGTTTTTAGGATCCTCCAGATAGAGTATCATATCATCAGCAAATAGTGACAGTTTAACTTCTTCTTTTCCTATCTTTATTCCTTTTATATCTTTGTCCTGCCTGATTGTTATGGCTAATGTTTCCAGCACTATATTGAACAAGAGTGGTGACAGCAGGCATCCTTATCTCATTCCTCATCTTAGGGTAAAAGTTTTCAGTTTTTGCCCATTAAGGATGATGCTGCCTGTTGGTTTCTCATAAATAGCTTATATTAATTGAGATAAAGTCCATTGATTCCAATTCTCTGTGGGGTTTTGATCACAAATGGGTGTTGGATTTTGGAAAAGCTTTTCTGCATCTATTGAGACAATCATATGAGTTTTGTCCTTGAGTCTGTTAATACAGTGTTTTACACTGATTGATTTACGTATGTTGAACCAGCCTTGCATCCCTGGGATAAATCCGACTTGATCAGGGTGTATGATTTTCTTGATAACTCTCTGTGTTCTGTTTGCCAGTATTTTATTGAGGATTTTTGCGTCAATGTTCCCTAGAGAGATTGGCCTGTAGTTTTCTTTTTTGGTGGGATCTTTCCCTTCCTTTGGGATCAAGGTGATGTTTATTTCAAGGAAAGATTTGGGGAGTACTGCTTCCCTTTCAATTTCATTAAAGGGATTGAGAAGTACTGATATTAACTCTTCTTTAAAAGCTTTGTAGAATTCAGCAGTGAAGCCATCAGGACCAGGACTTTTCTTTATTGGTAGGGTTTTTATTACATTTTTCAATTTCCCAGATTGATATGAGGTTGTTTAACATTTTTATATCCTCTTCATTCAGCTTTGGAAGTTCATATGTGTCTAGGAATCTATCCATTTCTTCTAGATTTTTCATCTTCTTGAAGTACAGATTTTCAAAGTATGTGTTTATTATCCTTTGGACTTCTTCTGGATCTCTGCTGATTTCCCCATTTTCATTCCTTGTAGCATGGATTTGAGCCTTTTCCTTCTTTTGTTTGATAAGGTTGGCTAAGGGTCTGTCAATCTTATTTATCCTTTCAAAGAACCAACTCTTTGATTTATTGATTCTTTGTATTGTTCTCTTTGTCTCCATTGCATTAATTTCTGCTCCGATCCTAATAATTTCCTCCTTAGTATGAGCTCTGGGTTTGTCTTATTCCTCTTTTTCTAATTGTCTGAGGTTCTTCATTAGATTGTTTATTTCATTTGCTCTATATCCTGAGTGTAGGCATTCATTAGTATGAATTTTCCTCGTAGAACTGCTTTCATTGTGTCCCATAAATTCCTGTATGTTGTGCTGGGGTTGTAGTTTAGTTGTAGAATCTGTTTAATTCTTAGGCACTATGGTCTGATAGTATGCAGTTGATAACTTCAATTCCTTTACATTTACTTAAGCCTGTTCTATGGACTAGAATGTGATCTATTTTGGAGAATGATCCATGTGCAGCTGAGAAGAAGGTATATTCTCACTTTGTAGGGTGAAAAATTCTGTAGGCATCTAATAACTCCATTTGCTCCAAAGTTTGATTTAGCTCAAGTATTTCCTTATTGATTCTTTGTCCTGTTGATCTGTCAATTTGTGATAGTGGGGTATTAAAGTCCCCTACTACTATTGTATTCATGGTTAACTGGCTTTTCATGTCCAGTAATGTTTGCTTTATATAGTTGGGTACATTAGAGTTTGGTGCATAAATATTTATGATTGTTATTTCTTTCTCCTGGATTGTTCCCTGTATGAGAATGTGACCTTCTTTATCTCTTTTAGTCAGTTTGGGCTTGAAATCTATTGTATCTGCAAACAGGATAGCCACTCCTGCTTTTTTGCAGTTTCCTATGGCATGGAGGATTGTTTTCCAACCTTTTATTTTCAGTCTACGGGTTTCCTCTTGAATTAGGTGTGTTTCCTGTATGCAGCAGATTGTAGGATCTTGCTTCTTGATCCAATCTGCTGGTCTGTGTCTTTTAATTGGCCCATTGAGACCATTGACATTAATGGTTATGACTGATATGGACATATTCAGAGCTGCCATGTTTCCCTGTTCTCGGTTCTTTTCTTCTTTGCTTTTCCCCTTTTCTATTTAGTTTCTTGTTTGCCTCAATGAATTCACTCTCCTGGGTCTCGTGGGTATGGAATTTTCTGTGTTTTTTCCAAGTTGTTCTTTAGAATGTTTTGGAGGGCAGGTTTTGTATTTGTGAGGTTTTTCAGGTGTTCTTTATCATGGAAGTATCTTATTTACCCATCTATTCTGAAAGATGGTTTTGCAGGATACAACAGTCTAGGTTGGAGGTTGTTTTCCTGCAATGCTTGAAATACTTCCCTCCATGCTCCCCTTGTGTTGTTTGTGGCAAAAAGTCTGCTGTGCTCCTTATGGGCTTCCCTTTGTAGGTGGTTTTCTTCTTTTCTCTTACTGCTTTCAGTATTTCATTCTTTTGTTGAGCATGTGTAACCTTGATAATTATATGTCTACAAGTACATATTTTTATGTCATGGCATTTTGGAGTCCTATAGGCCTCATTTATCTGTATATCCATTTGTTTTCCTGTGAAGCTTTCTGTTGTTATCTCTGACAATAGCTTTTTTTTTATTACTTTTACACTGTCTCCTGCTTCCTCAGTGACTCCAATCCATCTTACATCATTTTTCTTTGAGTCATCTCAAAGCTGTTGGATTCATTTCTCATGGTCCCTTACTCTTTTCCATAGATTATACCTTTCCTGCTCGCTGGCTGCTATGCTGTCCTCTAGTTCTGAGATTCACTTCTCTGTTTTATTCATCCTACTTTGCAAGCTTTCATTGTCCTTCATCATTCCCTGAAGCTCTGCTTGAAGGTGTTTAAAAGGTTCCATTGCTTCTGCTATCTTGGATTCTATCTTCTCGCTTACCTCTTTTTTAATGATGTTTTTCACTCTGGACAGTATCTCTGTTTTGATCTCAGTGATGAATTCTGATTTCCATTTTACTAGATCTGCTTTAGTTAGCATCTCCAAGAGTCCTGGTGTTTGAGTTTCAGTTTGCCCTATTTCCCTTTTCTCTGAATTTCCCTGTGGTGGTGGTCTTTGTGTCTGTTTTTTTGTATATCTTCTCATTTCTACTCTTTTGTTGTTACTAATGCTATTTGTTTAATTCTTTGCCTGATGACAGGGCAATGTTTGTTCCAATCCTCTTCCTTTCTATTATCTGGTGCTCTTTGGATGTGGCACCTTCCTGGGTGTCCTCCTTGAATCTGTAATGACCCTTGAGAATTCTCAGTTCTGACACATCATGGGATATATTTGAGCAGTCCAATTACCTCCTCTTTGCTACCATAATACAATCAGTGCCAATATCAGCATTAAACCCAGTAAATTAAATGAAAAAA
>PVIC010001768.1:37197-51371 GCA_004025085.1 Thryonomys swinderianus | reverse complement strand
AGAATAATAGTCCAACAAGTGTATTTGTTCAATAAAGATGTTTAGGAGACATTCTCAAGCTATATATATCCAGAATCCATAATCCCTATCACATTTATCTATTCTGATGGTAGTATATATCATCTCAAAGTACTAGGTCAAAATTATTTCACTGGGACAAGATTAAAAAGAAACCTATACAAACAAATGAAATCCAGTTTGTATCATTGTGAAACCTGACTTTTTAAATAATCCTATCAATTTTACTAAAGTTTAGAATATTATATTTCAGAGTGATTTTAAAACCTTTCCCATGAAGACGATTCTTAATGAATTTAAGAAAAATCAAAACTATGGATCATAATGACCAGAGTTTATGATATTATGATTCACAATTTACCAAGAAATATATTACTGATAAAACATATCAAGACATATCAGATTTCCAAAGAGTTCTTCAGTTTTGGAACACAAGCAATTCAGTCACTCACATACAGTTCAATATGTGTCTTTTATATTTCCAGGGACTCTATAATTTCTAGACCTGAGACTTAATTTTAGGATTTGTCAATCACAACAACATTTCATCATAAACAGAACTGAAGTGACAAAATAAAGCAAACAAGTTTTCTAAAGTCACCACACACATGAAATATCATCAATTTTTTAAGCTAGTTATCTTAGACTTAAAGAATAAAACCCTCCCAGTTTCACACTGAGAGTTATCAGTGTTCCGAGAAACTATCATTTAGATTCAGAGGGTCAAACTGACTTTGCCCCCGTGTGACTCTGAAATCAATGCTTAACCTCGGAAAAAGTACAAATAGTTTTTCCAACTTTGTCAGAGATCTAATCTTAAATAAACTCATTCCTTTCTCAAGGCCTATTTAGAATATTCCCATATCTTTTACAGCTTTCCCAAACCCTTACTTTTTCTTATTTATATTTCTCACAACACATTCTCATTGTGTATAACTTTCTTTATAAAAACTTACTGAAGTAGTCTAGATTACTGGTAGAAGTTAATTAAAGGAGGCTGGCCATCATCTCTAGTTATTTCTTTGTCTTAGCATGTGAGCCCTAGTCTGTCTTAAGCCAGAGTCTTACACAGTTAACACATGAGTGGTATAAAGGAACTTTTTTTTAAAAAATCAGAAGTCACGGCGGCTTGCCTGGGCACCATAGTGAGCTCAGGACCAGCCTGAACTACAAAGCAAGACCCTGTCTCAAAAAGAAAAAAAAAAAAAAATCAGAAGTCAGTTTCTTTTTCACTAAAATACTGTTAAGTCTTATTTAAGTCATTTGACCTCATGACTTTTGTTGTTGTTGATTTTTTTTCTGAAGATAGGGTCTTGCTTTATAGTTCAGACTTACCCTGAACTCACTATGTACCCCAGGCCATCGTTAAATTTGTGGCAATCCTCTTGCCTCTGTCTTTTGAGTACTAGGATTACAGGCTTGAGCCACCATTTCTGGTGACAGCATAGCTTTTAAAAGTACTTGAGATTTAATTTACAAACATACATTTATTTTCTAAGTTAACTTGGGCCATATAGACATACAATACAGATATAAGCAAATGTAGGTAAAAATACAGACAGAAAGTAATAATCATCTAGCTGTCATTTACATTTATTTATTAGCTTCCAGAAAACCCCTTCCCCCTTGAGAGTATCTTTTGATGATTTCAAACTGTTATCACAACTAATCTTTAATCCTAAATTTACCTAAGTCCTCCTAGTCCTTCTATTTCCTTATAAGATCACTGACTTTAAGATACATCCTTCCAGACAATTTTCTATATCCACTCAACCTGAGAATACCTAGAAAAGTTTGAGTAGTGTTTTCTAACTTTCCCTTCCTATTTTAGTTCAGTACAGATTTCTATCATTTTATCAAGAAAATCTTGTAGGGCAGGAATCCCAGAGTTTTTAGATCATTCAAGGAATTTTAAACCTGAGCATTGTGATCCTAATTTCTCTAGTTGCTCTTGGTTGGAAAATATTTCTTTTTAAAAAAATAAAAGATATGAACAATCCTCCAATGAAGTTGTGTTGGTATAGAGGAGAGAAGCAGAAAAGGGTAAGTGTAAATACATATTATAGGTTGAAGTATTATATCTACTTGAAGTACCATAGGTTGGAACTAGACGAGAACACACTTGAAAATTATGGGTTGATTTAAGCACAATTAGAAAACCTCACTACTTGTTAAAAAAAAATAACATAATGGGGACGGTGCCAGCTCCTGTCTAGGTAACCTAAGGTTGTCATTGCTCCCTGATGAGGAATCAAACCTAGAGTGTGCCAGAGGCAGTACAGCATTATGACAGCCAGCACTCCAAGGAGCTGCAGGAGCAACTGTGGAAGGAGGAGGGGTAGACAATTCTGCAGAGAATTTACTTTACTAACAAATTTATAAAAATCAGTTTTGCATATTCATATAGATAAACTAAGGTTTTCACTTGCACAATTTATGCAACTTTTATAGAATAATTGTCCTTAAAATGTGCTCATTTCCCTGTTATGTTTTTTGTTTTTCTCATTCTCACATGAATTTAGAAGTTATATCTTATATATATACTTTTCAACAAAAACTACCTGAAATATTTTAGGCAAAAGTATAAACACATTAAAATAGGTATTCACAGAAAATTTAATTGCCTATAATAAACTAAAATATTGTGTGCATAACTAAGTGGGGAAAACGCCATAAAAGTATAAATATTGCATGAGAAATCCCTGTTAAACAAGAGTGGAGTGATCGTGAGAATCTCTACCAAAGTCTAGAAATGGTGGAGGAAGTTTGACTGTTTTCAGGCTACTTCTTTGCTGATTCTAAAACATATTGTTCCAGGACATAGTTGAAAGTCTACAGTTTGCAAACTCCTGTGAATCTGATCAGACTTCTATGTACAGATCAAATTAAAATGTCCCACTGCTTAAGAATTTAGACATGGCCAATCAGAAGTATACACAGTCGTCATTTTATTAATACTGAAACTGGAGTCCAATTACAGAAGACAAAACTTAAGAATTGAGGAAAAAATCCCCAGTTCTTCTCTATCACTGGATGTCCCAAACCCAACACTCTCCAAAGAGGGTAAACTGAGACTTTCTTCTAGAAGTCAAATATTAATATTCTCATGCCATGATCCTCACAATTAAGCATAAATCTGAGAGAGGAGTAGGAATCCAGTCAATTACAACACAGTCACGCCTCAAATTAGGTGTGTTCCAAACCCAGAAGCCTTCTTTGTTTTTACTGCAAAAGTGAAGTCACATACTACAGTGGTCACATTTTGTTGGGGAGAATCCAAGAGACGATCCCTGGGACTAAAAGTCCTGGAAGCTGCTTGAAACCGTACACAGGCACTTGACACTGGCAAGGAGCTAATTAACAAGCCATGGGCAGAAGTTCCATTTGCACTTCCTTCTGGCTGCTCTATGAAACTGGCATTGAACTAAGCCATTTTTCCCACAGTGCAGTGGGCCAATCACTGAAATAATTGTGGAAAAAAACAAAAAGAAAAACAAAACCCTTATTCATAAGGCAGCCAAGCACAGAGAAATGGAATAAGCCAGGGAAATTTGGAGTTTTAGCCATTAGGAAAGGTGACTGGAGGTGAACTACAGCTATAAATACCAAAAGCCATATTAAGTGTAGCAGTCATGGTAAACTGGCAGTACGTGTGCTGCACCCAGCTGGTTGTTATCATTAAAAGCTCTAAAACATTCACCATCTCTGGTCTAGAAGTTTTATTCAGAACCTAAAAGCAGGTGACATTAAAGAAGTTGGTAGAATTTATTCAGGCTCTCTCTTTTTAACATCAAGTCCATAATTTTTTTTACTTTTATTGAAAGGTATTAGATTTAGAGGATTAACAAGTAAGACCAAAGGTGAATTTTCAGTACTGATTTTATATTTATTTTTATTTACAACACTTTGATGGAAAAATTATGCCACTGATCTGTTCCAAGGTATATACTCCCCTTTTATACTGAGCCACAACCAGCACAATAAGGGTGAGGGTTTTCTTTCTTTCTTTTTTTTTTTTTGTTCTGTTGTTCTTTCAGTCCTTTTTTATATTAAGATCTTTTATTATGTGTTTGTTGGAAAAAACTGATAAACTATGTTGGACCCTTAAGTAATGTCTGACCTAATATTAAACCAACTGGGGTTATGACCAGAATTTTAGTTTAAACTTAAGAAAAAGATCTTCAGTTACCATCCAAATGATGTATGTTGTGCTTCCTGATGGTCACAGATACAGATTTAACCTTTAAAGAGATCTGGAAGAAACATTAGAATGTCCTTTCTTATGTGGGGTTAATTGAGACATCCTGGGCCAATGTCTAAGGAAACTGAAATCTACCTGTATATAGAAGAGACTCTGACGGCTGTGTAGAGGAACCTGAGCCTTCAGTTGACTGACTTCACTTACAGCCGGTTCTTGTGAATGAAATGAGTTCATAATTCAAAGGTTTACTGTATGTTATCACTGAGAGCTTTGTGGGAGGTCTTAGATTAGTAGAATTGTAATTTCACCTGCCACTTACAGGGCTAAAGTATATTTTCAGTGTGGTTGATATTTACTTATAATAGAACCTGGGATGCTTCTAGAAAAGGATACATTGGTTTTGGTTACATTTCAAGTAGGAATTTTGTCTTTGTGCTACTGTAACAGAATATCGTATACTATGTGCCTCATTGACATAAATTATTTCTCACAGTTCTCGAGGCTTGAAAAGCTAACATCAAGGCACCAGCAGATTTGGGATCTGTGTTAGCTACTTTTCTCTCCTTGCTGAGAGAAAACCTGGCAACCAAAGTCAGGGGGGAAGAGGTTTCTGTGGCTTACAGTTGGTCAAGGTTCTAGTCCATAATTGGCTAGCTCCAAGACAGAGTGGCAGAGGAGAAACAGTTCCGGACAGCAGAAGCAGTAAACACAGCCATGATCAGGTCCAATTAGGACACTTCTTGACTCAAACATGGATCCTCCTCCAGGTTTCAACAAGTGATTGAATAAACAAAGTAGCTCTTTGAGTATTCTTTAGTATGTTCAACTTTGTGACATCATTGCTTTCCAAACATCTACACACAATATTTTCACACTGGTGGTAAGGTTTTAATATATGCATTTTGGACTTATAGACTCTCAGTTCTAGCCCTAAAGAAAGAGTAAGTGAACCGATGTGTTTGTGGGAGAAAGTGTAACAACTAGCAAAAATTATAAATATATGTACATACACACATATGTATGCAAATTATTCATTTATAGTGTATTACAAAGTTAGACCATATTCGCAAACTCATATAGGATATTCACAATTATTTTATAAGCAAATGCCTATTTTCCAAAAAAAAGTGTTAGTTGGATTACTATATCTATAACTTGGACAGTCTTTTTCTTTTGGTACCAAGGATCCAATTTAAGACCTTCTATTTGTGAGGCAGATGCCAAAACCACTGAGCTAAATCTCTGGCCAACTTGAACAATCTTTACTGAAGGTTAGTTTTCTTTCAAAATGTTTATCCAACTGCTCCCTAGGGAAAGACTGAGACATGCAGGTACTCAGGTAGCTTTGTTAACTTATTACTGGTTAATAATACCCTAAGATAGCTTTCATCTAGACAGGTGAATTGGAGGTACTTCAGGTAAGGTGGACTCACGGGGTCTTTTATTTTTATAATTTATTTTATTGTCTTATTAGAAATAATGGTAAAAGAGAAAAGCCTGAAATGTGCTGCTAAATTTTCCAAGGAATATGTCATGTAACAAATTCAAGCCTGAAAATGGAAGGGAACTTTCCTTAATAAATTTTTTTTGGAAGACATTCAGGAAAGGGAAGAAATAATCCAAGCTGTCCATAGGAAGACTACCTGACTATCCTGATTTTGTGCTTCAGTCAAATTCTTTTTGAATCAGTCACTTTCTTGCTCTGTCATGCCCAGTGAAACACATATAGCCTACCAAGATTGAGAGTCTCAAATAGTCCAAAGACAGTATGAGCCAAAGGCAAAGGCACTAGAACAGAAAATGCAAGATACAAACTGTACTTAACAATAATACAAATCTCTATGGGAAGGGTTGGGTATAACCTTCCTATGTCACAGCATGATGTTAGTTTTCATTCATCTTGTGGTGAATCTCTGGTTCTATATGATGACCTGTTCACTATGTGTGTATTACAGAAGTCTCCTAGAAAGACAGTATAAAGGTATCTTAAAACTCTTTCTGTGAAACACCAGTAATACTTGAATAACAAGAAGACCACAGAGAACACAGTTTAGGAACACCTCTGCTGGAAATGTTGCTCTAGTATACAGTTATCAGAGTTTATAATATTTTAGCATATAGGTCCATGGTGAGTCTCCAAATAATCAATTATTAGTGCATATCTAGTAGATTTAGTAATGGAGGCTATTTATTTTTGTTGTTGCCTGGTTTGTTTTATTTTTACTGAACTTTTTGAGCAGACTCACAGAACTTCCCAGGGGCAGCAGACTCCATTCCGAGCTTACCAGAAGTGATCTCTCATTTCCATTAGAAACCTGCTCCCTTAGGTCTGCCTTTGCTTTTTCTGTTAAAATGCATATGAGGGTAGGTGCTCTTCTGTTCCTCTGTAGCTTTTTCTATATTTATCTAGTAGGTCCCAATGAGACCAAGCCTACACTGTCCACTGCAGACCCCAATCTTTGTCAGGTGCGGTACAGAGATGCCCCCTCCTCCCTGCACATAGTTTCTGGAGTCCTGATTACATTCTGGATTACACTCCAAACACTGTTAAGAATCAACATTAGGGGGCCGGAGGGTTAGCTCAGTGGTTCTGGCGCCTGCCTCGTAAGCACAAGGTCCTGAGTTCGATCCCCGGTAACCACATATAATGCCGGGTGTGGAGACTCACGCCCACCAACAATCAATACCGCATACCACAATGCCGGGCGTGGTGGCTCACATCTGTAATTCCAGCACTCGGGAGGCAGAGACAGGAGGATTGCTGAGTTCGAGGTTTGCCTGGGCTCCATAGTGAGCTCAGGGCCAGCCTGAACTACAAAGCGAGACCCTGTCTCAAAAAAAACACAAAACAAAACAAAACAAAACAAAACAAAGAATCAACATTAGGAATTATAAAGAATTTTTTCAATCAAATATTTTAACTATTCAAGAAACATAAGCAAGAACGAAGTACCCTCTTTCCAACAACTGCTTCTGAATATTCAACCTTTCTTTCCCTCCCTTGTCCTGTTCATCTTTGCCTTTTGATAACTGCCCAACTCTACCTTCCTCTATTTGCCCCAGAAACTCTTCTAAAACACTAAAATGGGAGTTATTTCTAAAAGTTCATGTCTACTATGAACCAGGCATATGGTTAACAATGGAACTTAACCATGGATTTGAGTTACACTAAAAACTAGAATTAAAGATACTCCTAAATTCCACCAAGGCCATCAGGTACTCACAGATTTTATTATTCTTCTGAGAGCAAAAAATAATAATAATAATAATACCCAGTATTATTTGGCTTACATCCATTCATACAAATGTCTCTCAGGACCTCAGAGGGTAAGTCCTGGATAACAAAAAAAAAAAAAAAAAAAAAAAAAAAAAAAAAAAAAAAAAAAAAAAAAAAAAAAAAAAAAAAAAAAAAAAAAAAAAAAAAAAAAAAAAAAAAAAAAAAAAAAAAAAAAAAAAAAAAAAAAAAAATCAAAAAGGTTGGATGGAGACAAAAACTGACCTTTGATATCTTGCCTCCCACAGTAAAGTTAAAGGTCAAAATAAAAGACAGAAGAGAAGTCCAAAGTCTTCTAAAATCCACATTTGAAACATTTCCAAGAAAGTCCAATTCAACCATCATTCAATTATGAAAATGACAACCAAAATTAGAAATTACAGGAGATTTTAGAGATAAACTAGAGCGCTTGTCATCTCATTTTGCAAATGAAATTAAACTTTAAATTAGAGGCCTAAAGAGATCCCAGAAATTGCAATTGGATATATACCCTTTAACTGAACTATACTACCTAGGAGAACATTAGAAAAAAATTCAGAATAAAAAGCAGACAGAACCCAAGTAAACTTGTGGCTGGGAGGATCATAAAGTTAGCTAGTGAAAATCCAACTGACACCTATAGAAAAACACTTGCAGATATTGTAAACAGAAGGGCACTATCAAAATTATTCTCCCACAAATTAAACAAAACACCAGACAAGTAAAAAGCTTTTAATTCAGACCAACAAGAATGCTCTGAATATCCTGCCATTAATTTAACTACTTAAGATAAAATAAGCCTATATTTGGATATTTGCTCTTTGTATTTCCTGGTAGGCAACTGGTCTTTCTGCACTAAATCCTCCTAACTTTTCTCATCCTCTTCTTTGTAGTATCCTAACCACAGTTTCTAGATATTTAAGTTAATGAACGTATCTTTTCCCTATTTCCCAGTCCTTAATCAAGCCCTTGGAAACTTGACTGAACATATTTCTACCTGCTCTGCACACTTTCATTTTTAATAGGTGCTCACTTTGTGAATGGAATCATTAAATTAAATGTAAAGCAAAGGGCTATTTCCAGAGGACTTTTCCACTGATAATCAATTTCTGTTTGTTTTGCATGCACTTTGCCCTCTCTATCATATTTCATGCCTACTTGAGATAAGCACGTTGGCACTATACTAAACTCAATATACTGAAAAATCTGTTAACATAAGTAAAATCTTTGGAACAGAACACACATAAATTTTGATAGCTCTTTTCAAACTCCTGCTGAAATGTTTTTGATACATTCTGACATCAAAAGCAAAGAAGGAGCTGAAACTCCAGTTAAAGGTATCATGTACACAATGGTACCTCAGTACAAATGGTACAAATTGTACAAATGATACAAACTTCATTTATTCTACAGTTTTGAGAAAGACAGCCACGTTTGTGCTTTTGTCACCCAATACCAAGTCTGCAACAAAATTAAATTCTAAAAACACTTCTGCTGTTAGTGACATTGTTCATGAACAGAAGTATTCATAAATACTTGTATTTATGTCTTGTTGTATGCAAAATAATAATAGCACTGTCATAACACCACCATCTTGTAAAGAATGAAATTGTGAGAATGAAGATTTTTTGAGACTTTGGTGGTATCAATACATTGTTTATATCCTTCACTTTCCAGTTGTGCTTTAACTAAGTACCATCCTGCCTTCGTTTCTTCCCAAGTCACTTGTCATTATAGTGGATATTTTTTTGGTCTTCATCATTGTGCTACCAGACCAAGGCATCAATTCCTTGTGCTTTCACAAGAGTAAAGAGAACAGTACACCTGGATAATCCTTCTCCAGGAGCTCACTGAAATCTACTTACTTTTCCTAGGTTCTCAGTCAATACTTAAAGTTCTCAGTTTCTATTATGATTCAGTTATGGATACAATATCTGTCAACCTTCTACTGTGTTCATAGAACAAAGAAACCTGTAAAATGACTGTGTTTACTTCCTCTCAACAGTTCAAGGAAAAAAATAGTATAAAATATCAAAGATAATTTAGAACTTTTCCAGAATATATTTAGAAATAATGATCTAAATAAAGAGGAAAAATAGTTTATGTGATTAAAGTCTATCAAAACATCATAGACTATGAATGAAATAACTTAGCCTGAAGGCCACAAACCAGGAAAAACCAATGTAGGCTCTCTGGAAAGAGAATTTTGCCCTCCTTAAACAGGTTCACCTTCTCCTGTCTTTGGGCCTTCAGGTAATTGGTTGAGGCCAACTATTGTTACAGAAGACCATTTACTTTACTCACTGTGATAAAGAAAATAACCTAGGCCCTTCCATTTGTGTTTGTTTGCTCTTGCCATTTGCCTGACAGTTAACTCTACGTAGATGCCTCACTCCTGAGTCCCAAATGGATAATGCTCCTACTTCTTAGCCACAGTGTTCTCCCCACAACTACTGATGAGCATACAAGTCTTTGAGCTCAGAGGCGGGAGACAAAACTTAAGTAGTAGATAAAACACTAATGGCCATATCTAAGGCTCTCTGGCACCTTTCCTTTAATGCTCCCTTCCCTGCAAAAGTTGTGTTTTTTTGCCCTGACCACTCTGTTTCTAAGGATAATGGTTTTGCTACATCCTGTTTCTGTGGAACTTGTTTCTCCTCACCAGACCAAGGATACTCAGTTGTACTGAGTTATATGCTCTTGTTCTGCTTCTGTAGTTTCTGTATAAAAGGAGGAGCATAACTCCAGATCAGAGATCTGGATGTGGAGTCCTTAACTCCTTCGGGTCACCCAGCTTAATAAACCCTGGTTTTTTCACTTCTGTGTGTCACTCACGTTTCCTGAGACACTGGTAAATCTTAAATTGCTACAGTCGCTGTATCAATTTAGGTGTTAATCCCATTCTAAAATACCTTTAGAGAAACCCTGAGAATGGTAAAAGTCTCTCACCTACAGTAAAATCATATAAAATGAAAGAAATGATTGCACTTACTGAAACTTTTTAACTAGCTGAAGTCCAAACAGAAAACATACATATATATATAAAACAGCTATGGTTCTTCAGTAGTACTTGACTTTGGGGTACTTTGGAGATAAGATTTCCTGTCTCTAGGGGAACTCCTATCAAAAGCTGACACTTTGGGGAACACTCAGTGCTACTTCTAGAAAGATAGCTATTTAATCTCAAAGGTTATGTAGAAAGAGATGATTTATAATCTAAAAGAAATTCTCTAATACTTCATTACACTTACTAAATCACTTTAAATAAGATTGTAGTCTTAGTAAACTCTCAAACAAATCTCTGGAGGAATTCAAAGAGGTCATTCTAAAGTGACAAGATTTTAAAAAGCTATAGCCTTCATAGTGATTATCTCTGGCACTGCCAAAGTTCTTCTTGGTGGCATCATATGAATGCAAGTAGATTTATTTAAGCTTCTATGTGAAACTATTCATCAGAAAAGAGAAATTGATTTGTGTTTTAGACCAGCATCAGTTAGGAAGTTTTCAAAAAGACAACTAAGGTTATTTGGAGGCCTTGTGTTCTTGGTCAGCAGTATAACCCTAAAACAGACAAAAGAACCCTGTGAAGGTAGAAAATGCTCTTGAACTAGAGCTTCAGGAGCTTTCTGGAAAGCATTATATGTTTTATCTACTCACCAGCCAGGAGCACTCTCCAAAGAAAACAAGAGATGGATAGACATACAGAAACAGTGGAGATTTTCTCAAATAATAATGGAGGCCAAGAAGTCTCATGATAGGCCAGATGCAAGCTAGTTAAAAACAAAAGTCCACGTTGTAATTCAGCCCAAGTTCAATGGTCTCAGAACTAGAACATTAGGGTCTAGAAGATTCCTAGTTTAAGTCCTCCAGCCCAAAAGCCTGAGAATCTGTATTTAAATCATAGAAAGGCAGGAAAACATAGATATCTTGGTGCAAAATAATTAATTCTATTTGGACAGTTCCTTACTGACTAGTTCCCACCTACCTCGTGTGGGGTGATTTTCTTTACCCAGTCTATTGATTTAAGTCCTAATGTCTTCCAGAAATACCTACACAGGCACACCCAAAAATAGTGTCTACCAGCTATCTGCATATCCTTTAATCATTAATCATTTAGTCACATACAATCAAGAACCATATCAACACTCCACATTTGAATGTGTTTTAGTTATTGAATGTATTTCATCAGGATGGATTAAACATTCTATCCATAAAAAAAGCTATGGCACTTAAAGTCCCAAAAGACTGCTTCATATTTAAAAATGCAACTTACTTTACTGAATGTTCAAGACACACACTTTACAGGAACTATTACACACACAAAAAAAATCTACAAAGTACCATCTCTTAATCAAAAACTCCTCTTCCCTTAAAAACACAATCATCTAAAAAAAGGTTAAAGGGGTAAATGAAATTTTCAAATTGAAATTAGCAAAATTTTCATAATTCCCTGAGCTCATTTAGCCAAAGCTTCTCCTATTTACCCTATGGTCACATGGTGTATTACTTTAGGGACAAAAAATTATCCTAATGTAACTTGGTAACCTGAAGCCTGACATTCCTGGGGATTTCACTTATAATACCAGATGCTGCTGCGCTATACACAGAGATGGTGAAATGCTGACAAGGAATTACACACCAAGGCAGGACACTATAACAGCTATCTACAAGGGCTCTCCCAGATGCTGTACCTAGATCATGGATGTTCCAGGTTCTAAACTACAATCTAGAAAAAAAAAAACTATGTTCTATATAAATTAACCAGTCTCCGTTATTCAGTTAAAGCCACAGAAAACAGTAACACGTCAACCAGTACTGACTTTTGGTGTCTTTTCTTGCACTCATTCCTTATTAAAGGTGGTAAGTTAAAACATATTATTTTAATAAGATCTTTATATGTTTCCCAAAATGGGCATTCTTTACACTCTTGTGAATTGTTGACTGATGAAACGTAACCATTTATCACTAGATTCATGACAAAAAAACTAGAACACTACAGTTTCTTCAGTTAGGATAATAGATAATTAGAGTTGATGGTGTTTCTACTTGCAACTACAGGGGTAACAGACCTTACATTAATCTCTTTCCCAACCAAAAAACAATTATTACAGTCTATGGATTAAGGTGGGCATAATTTCAAATTAAAAAAACATTCATGTTGTCATCAGATAAGTAACACAAGGAAAAGACTAACAGAAATTCTTGCACTAACAGCTCATGTACTTCAAAATAAGTCTTGTGAGGATTGTTTGCCCCTTAACATGCACAGATCAGTAACCTTGGAAATTCTGATGTAGACCTGAGCTAAAATCTGAACACTCTCTTAGTTATTCAAGCATATTCTCTAGTATAATTACCTGTGCATTGTTTGTGAAATCAGAGAAACATTTCCCTTGTAGGCATCATAAAAATAAAAAAAATGCCTAAAAATGTATCAGTCAATAAGTGTAAGAAAAGTTATTAATGACACCTCCTCTTGGTTAGATGAAATGCTCATAAGTGGTGATAGAACGGTGGTGGACCAGTGCTTTGCTCCTGAGTTCTTGTGAGCTTGTCTTGTTGGCATTTGTGCCATTACTGATACTTCTTGCACTTTGATCAATAAAATAAGAAAGAAAAAAGATGCGGTGCATTGCCTTAAGGGGAAATTATTTGGTATTTTGATTTTATTTATTTATTTTTGAGTCAGGGTCTAGCTTTTAGTTCAGGCTGGCCCTGAGCTCATTGTGTAGCCCAGGCAAGCCTCAAACTCAGCAATCCTCCTGCCTCTGCCTCCCGAGTGCTGGGATTATAGGTGTGAGCCACCACGCCCGACACTGTGGTATGTGGTATTGATTGCTGGAGGGCGTGAGTCTCCATGCCCAGCATTGTATGTGGTTACCAGGGATCAAACTCAGTACTTTGTGCCTCTGAGGCAGGTGTCAGAACCACTGAGCTAAATCTCCGGCCCTTGATTTTGATTCTTAAGGCCTCTGGAATTGGTTTTCTTGTTCCAAGTGAGGTGAATAGGATTGAAAGCATGATACGGGGACAATGAACCATCTTTGACTCTGTCACAGCATCCATGCTGCTGGCTTGTGTTCTTTTATTCATGGAATTTCACGCATCAGTGCAGCTGCTCCTGCTCAGTGCTGCCACGTGGCACAGCAACTGAAAGACTAAGACTGTCTTGCAGCACAATTGGCAGCGAAGATAATTAGAACATTTCTCTGTGGTAAACACTTGGATTTCCAGTTGTCCTTTATTGTTCAACTTTTCTGAGAGATTGATTAAAAAAGGAAAAGAGAGAATGAATGTGAAAGTGATCAATGATCAGATTATAAATGACAATGGAAATCTCAAAACTGAAGCAATTAGCCAAAAATGTGAACTCACTAATTTTTTAAATATTCTTGCTACCATTCCACTTTTTTTTTTTTCAGTACTGAGGATCAGACTCAGGCCCTTGTGCTTCCAGAGTAGGCTCAGTACCACTTGAGCTAAATCCCCAGCCCCTGAACTCACTATTTTTAAGAACCATATGGAGAGTCAGTCAAAGCCTAATCTGCTTAATGCCGGGCCTGGTGGCTCACACCTGTCATCCCAGCACTTGGGAGGCAGAGACAGGAGGATTGCTGATTTTGAGGCTTGCGTGGGTTACATTGTACACTCAGGCCGAGCTGGGACTACAAAGAGAGACCCTGTCTCAAAAAAAAAAAAAAA
>PVIC010001768.1:0-29871 GCA_004025085.1 Thryonomys swinderianus | reverse complement strand
TCGGAATGACATTAAACTATTAGCAAACTGCTCATTTTAGTACATCACTCAGCACAAGAAATACTCTGATAGCATAAAAGGGAATAGAAGCTAGTATAAAAATACAAGTTGTGTATATACATTAAATAACATCTTGCAAAGAGGTAACTCATGCTTCTCAATGGCCCATGGCACAGTAACAAATGTTGCTTATATTTTAGGTAATGAATAAAATATTAGGACTGTTTGATACTTTAGAAATCTTACGAAGAACACTCTCATTCACAGTAAAGTTGAACTGGAAACTGGTGATAAAAACAAATAAGCATTAAAGCTCTTTTACTCATAAGCTTATAAATTGTTTGTTTAGCACCTTTTGAGTAAAAGAAGAATGTAAAATTAAATTTAAAAATTTAAAAATATAATGATAAGTTGTTCAATAGAATCTAGTTTATGTCAAAGAGGTTTTAACCTTAAATATTTTATTATAGTAAGTTAGATAATGAGAACAAATTACAGAAATTTCCAGATCAGAAAACTGGAACAGTAAACACAAAGCAAATTGAAAATATTTTTGCATAAAAATAAATAAGAAGAGAAAAGCAAGAGCTAATGAAATATAAAATACAAAAAAAATAAAGTTTTATTTTCTCTCAAAATTAATAAATTGCTTCTCAGGAACCATTCTGCATAATTTTGGGGCAAATTCATTTTACAATTAAATTAATATTAAACCTAGTCTTCCTGACTGCAGGCAGGCTGTGATATGCTGCAACAGAGCTCCAGTTTTGCCTGAGACCTCAAGGAACCGTGATGCTGTGACGCTCAAGGGGAAGATGACATCAGTTGAAGGTATCCTGATTCCTCAGTAGGAAGATAAAGGTTTCACCTGGGGAAATACAAATTCCTTATCAGTTTAACTCATCCTACCTGCTGTTGTCAGGATGCCTTTGCTCATTTGAGCATTTCATCAACATAAAATTCTTCATGGTCATAGACTATCGACCACCCTCGGAGACATCTGGTACTTCCTCCAATTAAAAGATCCCTGTCAATTTAAGATTATCACTGCTCGGGCCGGAGATTTAGCTCAGTGGTTCCAGCGCCTGCCTCGCAAGTGCCAGGCCCTGAGTTCAGTCCCAGTAATCACATACTATGCCAGGTGTGGTGACTCAGGCCTACCAGCCATCAATATCACATACCACATTGCCGAGCGTGGTGGTTCACGCCTGTAATCCCAGCACTAGGGAGGCCGAGACAGGAGGATTGCTGAGTGGGAGGCTTGCCTGGGCTACATAGTGAGCTCAGGGCCAGCCTGAACTACAAAGCGAGACCCTGTCTTAAAAAAAAGAAAAGAAAAGAAAAGAAAAGAAAAGAAAAGAAAAGAAAAGAAAAGAAAAGAAGAAAAGAAAAGAAAAGATTATCACTGCTCTCTAAGTCATCTTTACTTCCTATGAGCCCCCCAAATAGCAACAAGCTCAGAGTTCCTTTGTCTTTGCTGCCCAGAGCAGCATTGATGAGGGCAGATTCCACCTTCTACTGTAAATCTTGTTTCCTGTTTTTTGTTTGTTTCATTTTTCCTTTAATTTACCTTATGCTGTCAAGCCTCATAGGACACGAGGACCCACTGCAGTTGTTCTGGTAATATCCCTTTCTGCTGTTCCCTAAAACTACTAATAATGGAATTAAAAAAAAAAAAACAGAAAAAAACACAGAAACAAAGCTTCTACAAAAAATAATAAAAATCAAATATGATACTTCTAAGTAACAAGGATTTTAAACAAATTTGTATTAAGCAATTAACTACTCAAAGAAGTACATATTATTGACTTTATTTCTAGTAGAGTTGGAAAGCTTATATTGACCAATAGCCATAAAAATAAGGAAAACTATTAGAAACCTCTTCATTAAAAGAAGAAAAAGATTAGGCCTATCTGTTTAGATAGAAGTCTATGAAATTTCCAAAGGCCAGACAATACCAATGCTGTCTGAATTATTCCAAGGCACTGCGAGAAAAGCATTAAGGAATGATAACCTAGATACTAACGAAATTGGTTGCCTGAAAGAAGTTACAGAAAAGGAAAAATACAAGGTAGAATAAGAACAGTGTAACTGCAGCAAGAATATTACCCTTTTTGCTAAGTAAACTTTTCAGACAACTCTGTCTCTTAACAGCCAGAGTAATATTTTATGTAGTAAAAAAAATGAACAATTATAAGCAATCTGCACACAGGGAGACTCAAAATATAATTTGAACTGTAACTAATGAATCTTACTCTATGAATAGTGTGACAACAATGAATCAAGTGGGAGACCACAGCATTTATTTAAGTCAGTTGGAAAATAAGATTCGCTGCAACATTATAAAGGCTGAAGATAAAATAACAAATTCTTTCATAAAGTAAATTGTTTTTCCCAGAGGTGTTCAGTAGCAATTTTGAAACTAATTTATATGTTTATGAATATTGAGAAAGAAAATAAACTATAATAAAAGCTACATTTCTCAAATTAGGGCAAATATTGGTACACATTTAACCACTTACCAGTTCAAGTGTTTACATACAAGATAACCAAATATTGTACTTTTTTCTTGAATTTCATAAGATAATACAACAGGAAATGTTAAAAAATAACACTTTTTTTTAAGTGTATTCAACACAACTGACTGACTGAAATGATGCTTGTGTGAATGACACCTGGGATAGTCAGTATGTGAACAGAATGCTGCCCAAGTGATGCTCAGGGAAATTGTTAAATGAATTAAACAAAAAAACAACAGGGAAAAGTTTAACTCAAATCTGTAGTTTTATACAGAAATCAGAGTCATCCATATAAATTCATGATTTTTAAAGTTTTTAGCATATATATGCATCTGCATTTATGGTAGGGTTATATCATGACTAGATCATTCTAAATTGAGCCACAAAACTACATTCGGCATATCTATTTTTTAAAGGTCATAGCTTAGCAACATAGTGCACTGTAGAGTACTGTTTCCTGTCATGAGCACATGACTGTAGGTTTTACTGCTGTGGCTCCCCATTCCATTTCCTGTTTCTCTAAGACCAAAATTCAAAGTATAGTTTCTACTGCATGCCCCTGGTCTTCATACAGTTGCAAAGTAAAAAAAATTATAAGTTAAACAATTGAAAAATGAGTCCATATGTGTAAATCAGTATAGACATATCCATGTGTGAGTTAGCATACACACAGACATATCTTTATCTAGGTACAGTGTGCATATGTATGGATATTTATATAGAGACACACACATACAAACAAATACTATAGATTTTCATGTATTTGTAGCTATATCTGAATTCTTTAAATGAAAAAAAAGAATGCTTTAGAGAAATTAGATGGAAAAATTGCAAGTAGGTAAAAAATAACTTGGGAAATCAGAAAGTAAAGGAACACTGGCAAATGGAAGCAGCGAAGTCAAGACAGCACAGTGGTGATATTTACACATCTGTGACCTATTTATTTCACTTATGAGTAAGTCCTGAAGGTATGTCCATTTGAGTATAAATGACTCAAACTTATCATTCTTTAAGGCAGAGTAATACTCCATTTTATAGAAAAACCACATGTTAATGAGTTCTAGAATGTATGATAGATGTTGTGAAATAGAAAATACACAACGTTGTGAAATACAAAGGGAAATGTGGAGGCATCTTAAAATATCTTAAGAGTCTTAAAATATCTTCTCAATGTTGATAAATTCAAAGTGTTAAAATGGTAAGATTTTCAGTGGAGTAAACTGGCTGACACCAGTTTAAGTGGTGAAAGTTGTGGTCAGGGCTATGAGATCACTATGTTCTATGATAATTTTGCCAAAACATTAACAGTACCCATCTAATCATGAGAGAGCATTAGGCAAACACAGACTGAGGACCATTTTCCAAAATAATTGTCCTGTACCATTTTCAAGTGATATGGCCTTAAAAGGAAGAAAATGTGAACATGTTAAAGATGGAGAAGACTAGTGACATATAAACTATGAAAATGTGTGATCCCGGCACAGACTCTGGAACATAAAAAGTGTGGTAGCATTGTGTGAAACCTAAACCAAATCTGAAAGTTTGCTACTGGCACTGCACCATGTTTAATTTCCTTGTTGTAGTGTAAAGGCTCCAGTGATGCAATCTAGGGATGGGAAAAATTTTTCCTGACCTCTGAAATGGACAAATTTTATTCGCAAATATATATATGAATATATAATATATGTATATATTATATATAATGTAACAACACATCAAATTTACATTATATTAAATATGACATTAAAAATAGATACAAAGGGGAGCCGGAGATTTAGCTCAGTGGTTCCAGCACCTGCCCTGATTTCGATCCCAGTAAACACATACAATGCTGGGCGTGGTGACTCACGCCCACCAGCCATCGATACCACACACCACAGTGCCAGGCGTGGCTCATGCCTGTAATCCCAGCACTCAAGAGGCCAGGGCAGGAGGATTGCTGAGTTCAAGTCTTGCCTGGGCTACATAGTGAGCTGAGAGCCAGCCTGACTACAACGTGAGACCCTGTCTCAAAAAAAAAAAAAATAGATACAAAGGTCTTCAAAATCATGCCTATGTGAACCTGAGAGATGACCACAATTCTTTCCTCTCTTCTTGCTATGGAAATATTAACTTAATATTGGTATGGATTGAAGTAGGTGGTAAGACCTGCCCCCGGGTAAAATTATTCTCCCCAAATTTCTGGGCTCTTAACCCTTGCTTCCAGGAAAACTCTATACCTCTACTCTTCCATGAGGGAACATGTGGGTCTAGGCAAACCGAACAGAGCTCATGTGTGCTTATGAGTGGAGTTCTTTAAGAAGCAAAAGAAGGGTCGCCCCCATTCTTGTCCAATAGTCTCTAGCGGTCTTACAAATTATGTAACTCACCGTCTCTTGTTGCAAAGAATTGAAGAATTTTAGTAATCAAGTTCCAGCTTTTTCCAAAATGACAAAATGGGGAGAGTACGACTTTTTGAGTGCTCATAAGAAATGTATAACTACTAGTCATAATTTTTAAAAATAATTCTAATGAGCACAGTAAATGATAAATTTTATAAAACTTCAACAGTCATTTTTAAGTTCTGAAGTCCTCCATAACTTAGAAACAGAAAACTGAAATCAACAAATAATTAGCTTAAATTGTGATAGTCTTCTACAGTATTTCTTAAAGTGTACTTTTTGGAAAATAAGTAATGCAAGCTTAAAAATCTTTATATTGATTACACTGCTTTGGAGCTGCTGAAACGGAACATTTCTGCTTTGCATGGTGAAAACTACACCTGAATGTTACTATTTTTCTATCTACAGATACAATAAAGGAACATATTAATAGTTAATTACAATTATATAATTAATTAGTGTTAATTACAATTGTGAAGTACCTCTGAAAAATATGCATATTACTAAAGATATACTCAAGAGAACATTTAATTAAAATCTGCCATTTCATTTTTATGAACAGTAATATTTATTTTAATATGTTTGTATTCCTGATGTGACTTTATAAATGTATTTCATTCTTTCCCAAGTGAGGCAGAGAGTATGTAATGAGGATTTTCAAATTTATTATAAACTTCCCTAGAGGTTTGAGGGGTTTGACAAACGTGTAGGAATTATCAAGAATTGCACAATGAAGAAGAGTAGCAAGATAGGAGCACTTTTTTTTTTCAGAACATAGTGAAACTTTCAAGAACCTAACAATCATCTAATTTCAGTGGCTCATAAGCCTCGGCAACACTTGGCTTTCAATTCTTTCTAACACAAAATGGGAGAGATTCACTCTAAATGAGTAAAATACAAATGTCTAATACCAACTAATAAATAAATCATTAAAGTTTGTGGAAAAAACTAACATAAAGAGATGAAAGAAAAAATGAAAAAGATAAAGAGGAGGAAAAGAAGAAATTTTTTTTTCTGAAGGAAGTGAGAACAAATATGCAAATTTCTTGAAATAAGATTTTAATAAATAACATTCCCCTGTGGAAATTGGGAACAGACAATGTCTATATAACATATGAGACATGGCGTGAAGGAGAAAGGGTAATGGATCAGATCTGGACAAAACTCAGCTCAGCATGACTTAAGGGTTGGCTACTTGTCAAACCATTAGTAAAACTTCGTGCTGTTACCATTGGAGAATCTGGTTTGATGAAGCTATTTTTATTATTAGCACAACTGCCTAAAGAAAACATAGTAAATCAATAATGGGGAGATAAAATCGTGAAATAGCATAGAGTAAAGAATGGTAAGATGAATACAATGTTTGAATTTATTATTTATCATAAGTGAAGTGATAGGGGTTCAGAGGAGACGATGATAAGTTATGAATGCTTAAGGTACTACTAAAGCAATGAGCAGAAACTAAACAGAAAGGAGGGGATAGAAGAAATCAAATATAATGTGCATAATTTTATGAAAACACAGTTGGGTCGGGAGTGGTGGCTCATGACTGTGATCTCAGCACTCAGGAGGCAGAGTCAGGAGGATTGCTCAGTTCGAGGTTTGCATGGGCTACATAGTGAGCTCAGGGCCAGGCTCAACTACAAAGTGAGACCATGTCCAAAAATTCAAAAACCAAACCAAAACAAAACAAAAAACAGTTGAGAAAAATGCAGGGGGCAATTAGTATTAGAAATAAAAATAAAAACAAAATTGAATGAAAATTAAAAGGTACACATAAAATCCATGTAGAAAATATTGCTGAAGAAGATGAAATAAGATAACTGAAGTGATATGCCATTTTCATAGGTTGCAATAATAAACATTTTTTGAAATTCCATTATCACCAATTTTATTTATAGTCATTAAAATAATAGACAATCATTGTGTATATTATACAAACAAGTATATTTATGCACATGTGTTATACATAGTTATATATAATTAAAAGTTTATTCTAGTTGGGTATGGTGGCTCATGGCTGTAATCCCAGCACTTGGGAGGCAGAGGCAGGAGGATTGCTGAGTTCGAGGCTTGCCTGGGCTCCATAGTGAGCTCAGGGCCAGCCTGAACTACAAAGAGAGACCCTGTCTCAAAACAAACAAAAAAAACAAAAAAAATGTATTAACCAAATTAGCATATAAAGTGTGCAGATCATAAATCATTCTGTACTATGCACATAAAGCCTAGTAATTACCCAATTTGAACTCTGTAGGTTTCTGACTCAGGTGAAGGGGATTGTTCTCTCTCCATCTCATTGTTTCCTTTCTCTTCTCCTTTCCCTTTCCCTTAAATCTCATCACTCCCTGCCTTCCCCATTTCCTTTGTCTTCTCTCTCATTCTTCCTATTCCTTCCCTCTACCCCACCTGCCTTTGCTTCCTACATTTTTTTTTTTTTTTTGAGACAGGGTCTCACTTTGTAGTTCAGGCTGGCCCTGAGCTCTCTATGGAGCCCAGGCAAGCCTCAAACTCAGCAATCTTCCTGCTGCTGCTTCTCGAAGCTTCCTACATTTTTTATATTGCATATACTGTGCATTTTTACATTTTACAGAGAGCATGAAACTCTTGAAGAGGTAACAGATTTTCTGTTTCATTTTGGCCATTCTTCACAGTAATTGTAGACCTGAAACATACAAAGTAAGAATTCAGAGTTAACATTATGTTATGATTCTCTTAACCAAATTTTCAATCTAAGACAACATTTAAACCTGACAAAGGAAGATATAAAATAATAACACAATTTGATTTTCATTTGTACAAATCCTAGAAGATGTATAATTGCCCCATTATTCCTTTACAAGATCTAAATTAAAGAGTATTAAGATACTCATGCAAAAATTGTAGGATCAGATCGACATCCTTATTTAAAATTTAGAAACACAATTTAACAATTAAAATTGTTTTACTGAGATGGCCTCAAATGAGTATTTTTTGAATGTATTCTATTTTATTTTTACTTATCCTTTAGTTTTTTTCACCTATCTAAATAAACCTTATAAGTTATCTCATGCATTTTACAGTGTAAAATCAAAGATTAAAAGACATGAAAATATGAAAAAATTTAAAAATATAACTTTCCTAGTTTTCCAGTTTATTCTTATAATTTAATAAATCTTGCCAGTTTAGACATAATTCACATTCTAGGCAATGTTTGCATACTAAATCCATAGCTTTTTGTATATCAGTTCTAAGGAAATATCCACAGAATTTAAATGCTGTATCACTTCAAAATACCATGAGTTGGCAAGAATGCTACCAGTCCCCCCCACCTCTGAAATCTTATCTTCATGCTGCTTTCTTGGTTCATTCCTTGGTCTTACATCTTTTTCTTACACCCTTTGGCCCTCTGTGATTCACATTCATGAAGTGACTCCCAAATAGCTTTGATATGCTAAGTATAGAACCAATATGGCATTTTCAAAGTAACACTTCTGTATCAGTTAGGGTTCCTAGAGGCCCAAAATTGACAAAAAAAAAAAGTAAAGAAAAAGAACAATATACATGCGCATATATATATATATATATATATAAACATGTATATACACATATACATACATATACATGTATATATACACACATTATATATATACATATACATATATACATACATACAAGTCTTTAAGAGCTTTATTATGTAGGCTCACAGGACCAGACACAGCAGAGCCTGAAATGTCCATATGCACCCTGGAGAGCTAGAGGCTTCTTGGCCAAGAAAATGGGAAGCCGCGAAACAGGAAGGACCAAGGACATAGCACCAGTCCAAAGTCACAGCCTGAGAGCTCATCAGAGAGTTATCCATATGAGGCTACGGTAGACACCAGAAGAAACCTGGAGACCGAGGTCCAAAGCCAACAGCAACAAAGGCCACATGGGCCCAGAAACTGAACATCTTCAATATGGACCCACTTCCTTGTTTCCCTTTCCATCCTGTCTGGGCTATAAGCCTGTCTCTGGTCGTCACCCACATCTGGGGTGGTCTTTCTCCTTCTGACCGCTGAGTGAATGCGACGTGGTTACATGGCAGCCACCCACAGACACACCCAGAACTCTGCTTCACCTATCAGGTAGGAGTTTCCTCATCCACTCAGTCGGATGTACTGTGATTAACAGTCACACCTTCCAAAAATATAGCTCCCGCTACACACAGGTTTGACTTTTAGGGATGAAAAAGAGCAAAAATTATTAGCTATAAAAGTGCTCATCACTGCTGCAAATGAAAAACAAGCATGAAAATGGTGTGTTTGCTTTGATGGAGGCAAACACTGTTGCACTGGAGAAAGTATAGAAATATATTCTTAACCAGATTTGTAACAAACTAGCCCTGTGTCCTTTAGTTCCATTCCAGAGCTAGAATTAAAAGAAAATCACTCCATCCTAAAAATAGAATCACTATGTGTCATGCCTTATTACAGTAGAATCGCTATATGATTTTATGTTTATTGTCAAAGGAAATCTCATAATTCTGTCAGCCTGCATTCTCTAATCATTTGCGGTGACATCGATAGTCTCTGAATGAATGTCTGTGTGTTAGGACTCCCTGTTTCCTGGGTGTGTCCCACCTGGACCGAGCACAGGTCCACTCAGGCCCTTGAACCAGACCAAGTAGAATTTAGGCAGAAGTGTCGTGTGTACCTGTTTGTGACAATTGTCCTACTGTCAGCTCGTAGCCTGTGATGATCCATAAAGTCTCTCTTGAGTTCTGAGAACAACATTGATATTAGAATCCAAGTAGCCAATTCATATTTCATTAGTCTGAATGTGGCTTTTTTTCCAATGTCTAAACCTTATATATTTCTCTAGTCTTATCTTTTAATCGTGATTTAACCGACTGTTCATATAGTATATTCTCAGTTTCCACAATTCTAGCCTTTCTTCCTTAATTTTGTATGCAATACATCAGTTTGTATAAAATCCGGGCTCTGTTTTGGTAGGATATTCCTTTGCACAACCTGAATTTCTGTTCCTGAAAAACAATCCATTGGTTAGAAATTCCCAACACACTAAGAACCTTCCCTGCCCTTTCTTTTTGTTCCTAACGTTCTTCACTGAGTGGCCTAGTTTTGCATTAAAATGATTGTAATTCCCTTGATCCGTACTAGGCGTTCACGACTGTCATGAACAGCGGAGTTATCATAGGTTTTTTATTTTCTTTCTAGTATTACTGGGGTCTTTACAGAAAATTTTCATATGGTCATTTGCACGGTATTTCCTTTAAAGTGTGTGTTCACTTCCTACTACTTTTGAGTTTATTTCTTGTCCAAAAATATGATAATGACTGAATGAAAAAAGAAATTGATGTTAGCAAGAGAATTTTTGAAAAAAGAATTGACAGTCATACAATTCTTATTGAACTTTCTTCTGGGAGAGTAATTGTTCTTGGAATATCTATAAGTTGTTCTAATAATACAACATTCTTTACTTGCATTATTTCTTTTCTTTTTTCATAACCATGCTATCCAATAAATTATATTAAAATTTTATCTGGGCAAAAAGGAATTGTTGAAAGACTGCTATTAGCCACATTGTAACCATGATTAGAAGCCAGTATTTATTCTTCCCTCTGATGTTAACTTAAACCAGAGATAAAAATCGTATCCTTCCTTTCTTCAGTATCTTCTACTAAATGCTTGTGCCTACTTTAGCATCTCATTTCATCATTTTCCTTTAATCTCTACATGTTGTATCATCTAATATGATGTTTAACTGGATAATTGCCTTTGGTGATTATATCATGTGTGTGTGTGTGTGTATATATATAAAATTATATGTATATAATTATCATATATATATAATTTCTTCACTGTGTTACTGTGAGCTCTGTGAGGACAAAATCCAATCTTTCACTACTATTTTATTTTATACTGCAACTAACACATACAAATATATCCAGTAAATTCCTGTTGAACTAAATTTTGAAAAATACAGTTGAATTTTTTTGGGAGAAGTCTCTATGCAAATCGGAACACCTTTATAAATATTTAACGCCTATTTTCAATATGAATGTTAGGGTTCTTTTTGTACTTTTGGATAATTGCTATACAAAGACAGCATAATCTCTTCCCTTTTTTCTCTCTCTTTTGAGGATTAAACATGGAATCCAATTTATGTATAATAAAGGAAGCACATGCTATAATCACAATAGTAAATAAGCAATGATTAAATACCCAACTTATATTTGTAGTTGTTGAAGTTTTCTCTAACCAAGAGTGTATTATGCTTTGACTACAGAAGTTTAGCCATGAATTATAGAATATATTATTCAAGAATTTTTACAAATGGAAATAAATGTATTTCAGATTAGTTGAAACTTCACACATGAATCTTTTTATGACACCCACTTTGCTTTTCCAAAACATCAAATGTCTTATTATTTCTATATTATGGCTAAAATATATGGTAGGGGAAATATAGAAAAATATATTTAGTGAAGCTTGCAACATGAAAACCTACTAAAATCAACAGACATATCAGTGAGAAGATTTTTAAAAAAAAATTCACAAAAGTACAAATATTTTTTAAAGTTCACATATTAATATTTTTAAAAAATTGTTTAAACATAATACTGGATGTAGCAAGTTCCAGATACTGATGGTAATAATATTAATATCCATTACTGAATGTGCACGGAGTAGGCTTCCCTTTAATTTATGGAATAATCACAGAACCTGTACTTCAAACTTTTTCTGATTTTCTGAGAGTGTCGATGTTACAGGAGTTAAGGAAACTTACTTTATAATGTGAACTGTGAATAATGGAAAAAAACGAGACAACAAATTGCCGTGTCTAATTTATTAGCGAAGTGTAATAAATAGGGATGTAGCCTGTGTTCGCCTGAGGGATGTTCCTGCTCTACTTGCTGTCCTTTGCTTTTAAGTTTGATTGTAATTAAAATTTAGATATGTCATCTTCATTTAAATCACCAGAGGTGGGTGTTGTTCGAGATTGCCTGGTTTTGCTTTCTCAGCCATTAGTAATTAGGCATATTCATCCGGCTATTGTTCTGTGTTTCCTTCAGATGTATGTTGACAGGCTCCATTTAGAGGATAAACACTTTCCCCTGGGTCTCAGGAATTTGTGAATCAAACCCATTAGAAACTTGTTAATGTGTGAATTGAGTTTGACAGATTTGATCTGACCATTTCTAAAAATTGTTATTTTCTTCACAACATCAATATAATTTTCCACACACTGTTCTCCAGTGATGGTGCTGAGGACTTCAGTTTTGGCTGAATACTCGGAAAGTGGCCAAACACAATGTTCAGTTATGAAAATTATCTCTCCACAGACACACAGAGAATAGAATATAGATTCCAGAAAAGAACCAGAAAAACATTTTCCAAAACTTAATCATACAAGATTAACGTGCTCAGCCAACTTTTTTGATATATTACCATCATATTTAGAGTAAAAATCAAACTCCAATCCTTTGAAGAAACAATATACACAGCTCTGCATTATCTGTTCCTTGTTTTTTGTTTTTATGGCTTCCATTTTTTAGCCTTTTGACTTTCAAAATAATCCATGAGCAAAACAAACATGTCACATTCCCTCTCTCTCTCTCTCTCTCTCTCTCTCTCTCTCTCTCTCTCTCTCTCTCTCTCTCTCTCTCTCTCTCTCTCTCTCTCTCTCTCTCTCTCTTCCCTCTCTCCCTTTTGAGACAGGGTCTCACTTTGTAGTTCAGGCTGGCCCTGAGCTCACTATGTAGCCCAGGCAAGCCTCAAACTCAGCAATCCTCCTATCTCTGCCTCCTGAGTGCTGGGATTACAGGCATGAGCCACCACACCCAGCATTGTGGTATGTGGTGCTGATTGCTGGTGGGCGTGAGTCACCTTGCCCAGTATTGTTCCATGTGATTGTTCCAGAGATTGAACCAGGGACATTGCATTTGTTAGGCAGGTGCTGGAACCACTGAGCTAAGTCTTCTTCATTGATTAGTTTGCTCAGAAATTGGTTTGTTGCATCATTTATTCTTTTGATTTCTACCTAGGCATGTCATTAAGTGTGAAGTGAGTGCCGTGTTAGTAGCACATGGCTGGAAATTGTTTCTGCCAATCTCTCTCATTGATTAAGTATTGAGAATATCTCAATTTAATTACTGTTAGCTTTGTAATCTCACTGTTCTTTTATGTTTCCTTTACTCTTTTGCCTTTTGTGTATTACTACAAATGCCCAATACTGCATTTTGACTTACTTATAATTACATACCTACTTACAATGTCAGCATAGTATTTCATTGGATATTGAAAGTTTACTAGTACCAGTATTTCAATTTTTAAATAAAATGTGGAAACTTCATTTCTATATAAGCTCCTTTTCATTCCCTACTTTAAATATCATAGTTCAGTCTATCAGATAATATTTATTTTATTTAAAACATAAAATATGATCTTTAAATTGTTATTGAAAGTCTAGTGTACATTCCCTTCTTTTGGTTTTGTCATTTTCCTTGAAATTCAGAAAGATGACTTTGACAGTTATACAATTTGTGGATATTAGTTATTTTTTCTAAGTACTTGAAAAATACCATGTCCTTTCCTTTTAGATCCCAGAAAACAAAATGACATGAAAAACCTCTCATAATTTACAGTAGCAGTAGTCTTTCCCTAAAGAATCACATTTTTCTTTGCTCTCGGTTTTTACAAGGTTTGTATCTATAATTTTTTGTGAGAGCATGAATTTTTCTTAACATATCTTAGCTGGAATTTATTCTGCTACTTAACCTATAATTTTATGTCTTTTGGAAAGCTGAGAATTTTTCTCCATTTTGATCTATTTTATTCCATATTTTCTGTCTTTTCTTTCTATAATTTCATTGACACAAATTTAACTTGTGTTATTTCAGTCTCCTGAGGTACTGTTCGTTTTTTTTTTCAATCTGTTTTTTCTCCTCCAGACTGGGAAAATGTATAATTCCATTCTTAATTTCACAGATTCCATCCTTTGTCACCTCTGTTATTGAATTGATGTATGTTTTAAAATTTTTAATATTTTTAGTTCAGTATTTTGTTTCTTGAATCTTTAGTTTTCTTATTTTATATATTTTGCTACTTCCAGATAAATGCATAAAGAAGTTTTATTACACTTGCTGTAAATTTTTTGTTCTGTGAAATATCCCAGCCTCTTGTTTCTCTTAGTATTTGCATTAGTTGACTGCCACTTCTTATGCAAGTTGTAATTTTCTTGGTCTCTGATCTCATACACACACACACACACACACACACACACATTTCTCCCAGATGTTACAATGTAAATGGGGTACTTAAGCGCTTCTCAGACAGTTTCATGTGTGAAAGTTGTGTCATTTTTGTTAATTCTGTCTACTCAACCTGCTAGCAGAGATGGAGGACCTTTGTCCAATTCTGCTTGCTGTGATGTCTCCAAGGGTGAGTAGGGAATGAGGCCAAGCCCATGATTATGAAGATATACCTTGTATCAGACCTTTTTTGTAACTACTTCTCCTTTTTTGTGCCTGCTGCTTTGGATCTCCTTGTTAAAATGGGAAGTCTCTGTTGCATCAGAGCTTCTTCTGTCTGCTTATTTTGTGGCGGCTCTTCATTTATCTCCTCTACCTGAAATAGGCTCATCTGAGGTTAGGACTTCCTTTGACTCCAAGGCTAGAATGAATGTGCTGGGCTTTCTTCTGTTGCAAGTAAGAGATCAGGCAACGCTGAGACTGAGAAGTCCTGCTTTACTGTCTGAGGAAAAGCTACTCATTCTACTACAGTATTTCTCTTAATCCCACAGGAAACTATACAGTGGCTTGTTGGGAACCAAGGTGCCCAGCAGTCACTGAGTGCCATGCCAGAAACAAAAGTGCCTCTGTATTTACAGCCACTCCACACTACCAGTGTTATAGCTCAAACCCCGCCACCTGTCAGGATGTGGAACCCTACTGTGAACTACAAGGGACATAGGTTGCTTACTCCTTTAAATCATTGTGGAAACCATCCCTTCCTCCACCCTCTGCCCCAAGTCTCTGGAAAATGTCTTCCATGAAACCGATCTATTGTTTGAAAAAACGTGGGGACACTGTTCCTCCACATTAGTCTCCAGCAATAGCTCTCCTTTGATTACTGCAAGAATCCTCTTTAGTTTTCTGTGACAGAACTTTCAAATTTTATAAATGTGAATAGCAGGGACAAGTAGTGAAAAATGTGCTCATTTTTGGATCTAGTTCAAAAATCCCTTGGAAATTCTATCTGAAAATGTAAATAAGGGAATTCATAACAATTATATTAAATCAAAGTCTCCAGGCAGAGTTTGAAAATCTAAATATTTAGAAAAGTCCCTGGGTGATTCTGATCAGGAAATAAACAAACTATGAACATAAAATAAAACTTTTGACAAATAGCTTCACTAAACATGGCAGTCAGTTACCTTCAATTATGCAAACCATTCTTTGCATTCTAATTAATGCATGGCTTATGTGTGTGCTTCTCCATGCATTTAACAGTTTTTAAAGACCAGACATGTATCTAGAGCAATTATGCTGTCCCCAGGAACTTATTAATTCTTTGGAGTTAGATATTTCTAAACCCATTCTATAAATTTCAAAGCAATTAAGGACTGGTGATAAGATGTCCCTCTGAGGTTAGTTTTACTAAATAACTGCTGAAAAGAGATGAGAATGAGCAATGCTCAGGTTTAAAATTTCAAGTTAACAGAACAGATTGGGTGATCAAGCCTAGGTTTAGACTCACATCTGAGGTTATTTGCTCTTGATTTTGAATTAAAGCAATAGGGCTGACTTTAGTACAGATAACTAACACATGTGCCATGTGTCTCCTTAAAGAATTTTTATAGTCTTACCTAGTGGGTTCTTAGCTTTAAATTTAAATTTCTGTAACTAACACTGAAGCATCTCAACATAACTTGTCTTTGATTAATAACAATTTTAGGTATAATCATTACTCTGAAAAATATCAAGGATTGTACTCATTGTAATTGTGCTTTTATTCTGCAGGCATCTCTATTTCATTGGGAAAGAAAAGTAAATCAGTTCCCTTCTTTTCCTAACAAAAAAGATCTTTTGTAGCAAGTAGAAATGATTGTGCACTAAATAAAAAAAAAAGAAAAAAGAAAAGAGTGAAAGGGGAATCTTCAACCCGATGAAGAAATAATAACTTGCTGGTTCATTTTTATTCTATTCCTGTGTGGTTTCCTTAACTGAAAAGACATAGAATCTTTGTGGTAAAAATTCAGAGGCCAGAACCCTATTTTTCATATCTATTGATTTTCTCTTCATCTCAAAGTGATAATAGCCAGGACATTTACATTAATAAAGCCTACTTCTTATAAAAGAATAGATCGCTTTCTTCACTTTTCTTCCTGAAAACTCTGCATCAGCCAACAGAAAATATAGAGCAAAATGTTTTTTGTAGCAGAAAATAAAATTAAATAAGCAAACACAGGCAAAATGCTTTAAGTCAAAGAGAAACAGAAACAAAAGGCAAGCAAAAGAGGACAAACAATTGAAGCATTTAATAAATAGCTGGATATAAGTAGAAAACAGTAAGCCTTTGTTACTGAGTCTGTTAAATGTACCAAATTGTAAACATGAAGCATGGCTTCCTGCTCAGAAACCTCAAGGTTCCTTTTTTTTTTTTTTTTTTTTTTTGCATTTAGATCGTGTACCTCACAAAAAAATTTCAAACTTAACACCTTCCAATGAGATGTGTTTAGCCAGTCAAATTCACACATGACACACAAGGGTCTTTATGGTGTATTAAGCCATCGGCATCCCCACTACCTTTATTGACAATCATTGAAAAGGACAGCATGTTCATGTTTAACGTTTCAGTAATCTTTAATCAGGAAAATTCAGAACTGGACATTCAAAGAGAGCATGGGTATGACATACACCCTCTTCCCACTCTTTCATCTAGTATACTAGTGATTCTGGTTCTGCTGGCTCTAAACTGAAGGTAACAAATGCCACACACGAAAAAATTTCCATCTTCTTTGAAAATTTTAATCATTTTTAGAGTCTAGCTTTGACTTCACTAAAATAATTATGTTTGTTTTTTTATACTTCAGGAAAAGGAATGATTTTCCTAATTTTACATCTTCTGTTACATCACACACATGCACGTGTGCACTCACACACACACATACGCATGGAATTTGGCTGTGTATATATATATATAAATTTTTTTTTTGAGACTGGGTCTCACTTTTTGTAGTTCAGGCTGGTCCTGAGCTCACTATGTAGCCCAGGCAAGCCTCAAACTCAGCAATCCGCCTATCTCTGCTTCCCGAGTGCTGGGATTACAGGTGCTAGCCAACACGCCTGGCAGCTGTTAATATTTTAAAAAAAGATTAAACTGTTTTTGAAGATGATTGAAAAATAACCAATTTACCATAGTTGTATATATGTCTAAAGTAACTACTATAGAAGTAGCTCTAAAAGACTGTTAGGGATGAAATTTGCTTTGTCCATTTCCTTGTTTATTATTTCAATAACTACTATAAGATTCTTAGACATCAGATGTTCACTAAGGGAGCTAGTGATAACATGGTGATAAAAATAGCAGCAGCAACTGTGGGAGACAGGGTAAAAGCATGCAGCCAGAACCCTTGTGGAAAACTCCAGTCCCCCATGAGTCCCACAGTAAAAGGGTTAACAAACAACAAAATTTGAACCTGAGGAAAAGGTTGAGCTGGAGCTCCACTCTTGCTACTCTGAGCACTGGCAGCAAAAAGGAAAATACTGCACAAGCAGAAGAGGCCAATCCCCTGAGCTCACTGAACCTTTATTTGGTACAAAGCCTTCACACCTATAATCCTTGTATGCATAAAACAGGTGGTCCCCAACCTTCACATCCAAAATCCTAACATGCATAAAAGAGGACGTTTATCCACAAATAATCCCATAGTTGAAGATCCCATAGGAAAGGGCAGGTATCCTTAAATCCAACTATGTAAGTCCTAGTAAGTAAGTCCCAGTCTTTTTTTTTTTTAATCTTTATTGGTATATTGTACATCATGATCACACTCAATATTGAGAATTTGTACCAGTATATGATAAGTAACTCTTAAGGACAATAATCCTAGTACAGTAATCCTTGTAGTTAAAGACCCACAAGGCAGGGCAGATGTCCACAATAATCCCAGTAGTTGATCCTGCAGGGCAAAAGAGATATCCATAAATCCAAGTAAGTAAATCATAAGTCCAAGAAGGTTGTCCACAGTTCCTGACATATCTCCCCTTCTTTTAATTTTATGTATTTTTTTTTTTTTGAGACAGGGTCTCCTTTGTAGTTCAGGCTGGCTCTGAGCTCACTATGTAGTCCAGACAAGCCTCAAACTCAGCAGTCCTCCTGTCTCTGCCTCCCAAGTGCTGGGATTACAGGCGTGAGCCACCACGCCCGGCTATGTAAATGTAATTTGAGGAAAAGCAAACACACCCAACAATGGCTTGGTCTATAATTAATAATAAAAGAAATTTTCCTTAAATTTTTCTACTGGACATTTAGAAACAATTTATAAAGACACTTATATTAGATGAAGTTAATCTCTAAATATCTAACAAGGTCAAACAATTCTCCTGTATCTTGGAACCATGCAGAGTCTCTCAACTCTTCCATTATGCCCTTGCTTGACCATTGTGTTTTTTCCAAAACCATGAGAGACTATTCTCTTCAGGTAACATTACTTTGGCACACTTTTGTAGAACCATAGGGTCTTGTGGAAAAGATTCCCTCAAGTCCTGGATCTTCAGTAATAGTAGTTGACCTTGAAAGGCTAGGACCAAAATATTGGCTGGCTTTTTAGCCCAGTTACCTTTCTAATTCTGATCTCTAAGTTTGTTCATTAAACACCCAAGAGAGAAATTTAGTAACATTAGCATATGTAATAGTAGTAATAAACTCAACTATTATAAATCTACCTTCATGAGTAATCATTTAAAATAAAAATACAGTTAATAACATTCACCAATCATAGTTGTTCTGGTGGATGACTCATCACCTAATATTAATAGAAAATGATCTTAACTAAAGAACTTCAAATATTATTTTAGTATAACAAATGTGTCTCTAATGTGGAATAGCCATTGTTAGACATACTTACTTTCCAAAATTTAAGGCAAATGTCTGAATCAAAATGTGAATACCACACAACTACAGATCATGAATACATATTATATGCAAGAAAGGTAACAAATTATACAGCTTGGTACCAAAGGCATGTTTCACAATCATGTAAAATAACAATATATTTACTATTCATATAAATATTTTACTATAGCATTCCTAGAGCTAATATCTTTGATAATGCCTAATTAACCAATTTGCAATAACATTGAGAAAATTGGGGTGTATCTTCCATTAAGCTGTGAAAATATTGGTGGCCCCATCAGGGGACAAAGACCGAAATAAATATGTTCAGGGCAGCTGCTCCTCTGTTGACCAAGGGGATTCCCATTTAGCAATCTCCCCAACTCCAAGTGTTTTTATTCATATAGAAATTAAGGAAAACAGTACTTTTGCAAATAATTCTGAACATAACTTTGATCAGTTAACGTGCAAAAGCAAGAATACCCTTCTTTCCAACAATGTTTTTCTGTAAGTCAACCCAACCATAGATGGATATGTTCCAGGAAAAAAAAAAAAATTCAAAAGATGAAAACAAAAGGAAAAAGAAAAAAAAATTATTTTGACCTCAAACAAAGCAGACAAATCATATGATTGGACGAACAAATAAATGGACACATATTCAGGAAATCTATACAATTAGAGTGCACCCAAATATATTTGGCCAAAACGGAACCACAATATTTCCTGTATATTCTCTAGGCTTTTTTTTTTTTTTTCTTTGAAACAGGGTCTTGCTTTGTAGTTCAGTCTGGCTCTGAGCTCACTATGTAGCCTAGGCAAGCTTCGAACTCAGCAATCCTCCTGTCTCTGCCTCCTGAGTGCTGGGATTACAGGCGTGAGCCTCCACGCCCGGCACTGTGGTATGTGGTATTGATTGCTAGTGGGCGTGAGTCACCACGCCCAGCATTGTACATGGTTACTGGGATCAAACTCAGGGCTTCCTGCTTGTGAGGCAGGCGCTGTTTTCTAGGCTTTTAACTGCACTCAAGACTGGCCAAAACCTTTCCATAGGGTAATTAACAGAGATCTCTTATGATTAGAACAAGGAGGAATAAAAATACCTTATACTCTATACCTCCTAAAAGGAAAAAATTATATACATATATAACTCACAAATCTATGCTTGTTCTCCCTTTGGGGGTGATGTTTTGGTCTCGGACCTCGTTTTGTATTTGTTGGTCATCACAGGTGAGGTGAGTCACTCGGGTGTGGCTGACTCACCATTCTCAGAAGTGTTGCTATCCTTTGTTCTCAGAGATGTTGGTGGTTGCACCAGCACAACCCATAGTTGCACGTTCTGTGATGGCAGCCACAAGGTTTCATTGGTATCTGTCAGGACACAAGCAAAACCTCTCCCCAAGTTACTACAGCAGCAGGCCCATTCCATTTTCTTGTTCAAACATCCCTCCAAAGGACTTGTGGTTTCTGGGTTTTAGCCGTGGAATCTGCATGCCAATGGAGCATAGCTGGCAGTTGCATAAAAACTGCTGCAAGATTTAAAAAGTTAAGCACAAAAAGAGCCAGATCTAAGTGGGCTTGTGAAGATAGCTGGCTTTCTCCTCTTGATTATTTGAGTAATGGATGTTTGGGGGTGGCATGGACTCTTCTACTATGGCTTGACCTTGTGGGTTATATGGAATACGAGTATTACGCTTAAAACATCCCAAGTGAGAAAGAAATTTTGGATAAGTTTATTAACATAGGATGGGCTATCATCAGTCTTAATGGCTTTGGGCACTCCCATAGCAACAAAGGTGGACAAGCAATGTTGTTGAAGATGGTGCCCTTTCTTACCAGACTGACATGTGGTGTGTACCATGTGTTCAAATGAGTCTGTAGAAACATGCACAAGTCGAGATTTACCAAAAGAGGGGATGTGTGTCACATTCATCTGCCAAGTCATGTTACTGGCTAGGCCTTGAGTGTTAGTTCCCTTGGGGAGAATGGGCCATGGAATCCACTGGCAACTGGAGCAGGCCATAACTATCTGTCATGCCTAACTTGAGGGAGTTGAAAATCATGTTGCAGTGCCTTGGAATTCTGATGGAAATAGCTATGTGATTCCTTAGCCTGATCAAAAGCAGTGAGAAATCCTATAAGTTGATCTGCTTGTGCATTGTATGAAAGGGGTCCAGGAAGATTGATCAAATATGTTCAATATGAAAGGGAGCAGATCTTTGGCATATAGCCTTTTGTAATCTTAAAAACAAATTTAGTAATTTAGGTCACAAGGTAGAATGGACCATAGTTGCCTCCAGTCTTTGGGTTAAAGCAACTGCATAGGAGGAATCACTTAAAATATTAAGGGGTTGGGGAGAAAAAATTTCAATAACAAATAAAATAACTAATAATTCTGACTCTGAGCAGAAAGACCAGGTATAGGTAACACACAGCTAAAGGAAGTACTCCAAATTGATGCTTGGGCTTTAGAGGAACTGTCAGTGAAGTAAGTGGAGGCATCTACAAAAGACATTGAAACAAAAGCCATCAGTGATACCTGTATGTAAGTTTGAATTGAGTAGAGGATGAATAGTTAGTGATCTAAAACTAGAAACCATAACTGCCACAATTCTAAAGCATATATATTAGCAATTTTTCCAATCCATGTGAATCAGAAAAGTCTCCTATGAACGAAGATAATTTCAAATTTAATACATAAATAAGGTTAATTCATGAGGGCAAGTGTCGAAATCATCTTACATTAGTACAGGTAGGTCTTCCTGAGCTAATCTTATGGAAATCAGGCTCCTAGATTGCAGAGTTTGCTGAAGCAAACACTGGGAGAATTGACTACTGAGTGGAGACTCACACAAAAATAAGCTACTGTGCATAAGGAGTATTTCAACAGAACTACCTATGAAACAAAGCAACCACATGTGCAAAAATTACTTATATGTTTTATATACATTCATATATGCACATATGTGTATTCATATATACATATATACATTTGTATGCACACATTTTCTGGAAAATGTCCATATAGAAAATAAAATTTTAATGGAAAAGTGTACTAGACATGCATGAAAATATCAGGAGTTTGGGACATCCACTTCGGTGCATTGTTTCTTTTCACCCTTTCCCTCTTGCAGACTAGTAGTGAATGAAGAGGAAAGAGAGATGGGGCAGCATGATAACCAGCTTCCAGCCAATGGTTTCTGCATCTGTCTAGGCTGATCCGACCTCCCACATTTCTCGTCCCTAGTTATAGGAAAATGCTTTTCCTCTTGCCCAGTAAATTGAGAATATCAGACTCTGTTTGTAGTGAAGTCACCTTGACAATGGGTAGAGGTTTCATACCACAAAATTCAAACCACAAAGACCAGAGGCTACTGCTCATACCCACTTCTGTGTTTGTCAACAAATTGTTGAACTGAATGAAATTGGCCCCCGTAATACTCCTAGCTCTAGAATATTGACTTAGAAATTGTGTACCGAGGTAAAGGCAGACAATCAAAAAAGAGAATACTCAAACTGATGGACATTGTCGGATATACAGTGAACTCATAATGATATCGAGTGTCACAAGTACTTATAAAGTAAACAACTTTGTGAAAGCAATGAGCAAGGTAGAAGTTTAGCTAAATGGAAGAGAACTTCTGATGTCTGACTGAATCTCAGTTACAGTAAGATCCTGAAATTTCCATTTCAACTTGAACAGACCATGGTGCAGCTTATGACCAATCTGATAACCACAAAGAATTCAGACATTTATCAGCCAATTTTAATGAACAAAATGCTGAATTAAGGAACTTAAGGGCAGATTTATAGAAATTAAGCAATCCAGTGAAGAGAGAAAACTGAGCAATAATGGAAATAATAGTATATTTCATAATTCTAATTGTTTCTGGCTTAAAGCATCATTCAGGACACTAAGAATAGAAGGGTCTTTTTCAGCCATGATACAAACTTACAAAACATGCCAACTAACACCACTTTTTGTACTGGAAAACTGACCATTCCTTTAAAAATTCAAGAAAAAGCCACGCCTGGTGGCTCATACCTGTAACCCCAGCACTTGGAAGGAAGAGGCAGGAGGATTGCTGAGTTCAAGGCTTGCCTGGGCTACATAGTAAGCTCAGGACCAGCCTGAACTACAAAGTGAGACCCTGTCCAAAAAAAAAAAAAAAAAAGAAAAGACAAAGACAAGTTAATTCAATATTTCTGTTCAAATGAAGAGATTTCTAGGACAATTAGGCAAGAAAAGAAAGCAAAGAGAAAATTAGATTAAATCTATGATTGTTTTTATATAGAAAATTAAGTCTCCACTAAGCAAAATTATTTAAGCTAATTAATGAGTTTAGAGGTGTATAAATATATATTAAAATACAAAAATACATACTTTTGTGGAAATTCCTAAAAAAACTTGGATTAGAGATCCCACTTGACCTTGCTATTACCCTGCTAGGTACATACATGAAAGAATGAAAAGATTTCTATCACAGAGATTTATGTGCACCCATGTGCATAGCAGCTCAGTTTGTGATAGCTAAAACTTGAAAACAACCCAAATGTCCATCAACTGGAAACTGGATAAAGAAGCTGTGCTTTTTCTATAAAATGGAGTATTACTCTGCCACAAGTTTGAATCATTTATATTCAAATGGATATACCCTCAGGACATACTCATGAGTGGTAAATAGGTCACAGATCTGTAAATATCATATTATTTCTCTGAGAAACTGCAGCTGTAAGTGAGCTCTAGAATACATGGTAGATATTGTGAAATAGAAAATATTTAAAGGGAAATTTGGTGTAGGGTTAAGCAGCAAGGGGAAGAAAAAATATGATGGTAATAAAAAAGGGAAACAGAGCTTATGTACATAGAGGCAGGAGGGTTGTAGGGTGGGCGGGAGAATGGGAAGAATGAGAATTAAATTGAGGTATATACTGCTACATATTTTCAACATTATGTGTGATCATGATGTGTGTATATAATGCACCAATAAAGATTCAAATTTTCAAAAATTCAAAATCTTTTACATACTGGTGATAATCCTAAGTTAACTGAAGATAAAATGTTTTGTTGCATGAGCATGAAAAATAATTACAAATAATATTAAACAAAAAATGCAAAATTAAAACATCTCTTAAAGAAACTGAAGACTTAAATGAAAAGACTCCTGCTGTTCATGGACAAGAAAAATTAGTATAGCTGTTTATATCCAAATGCATATATTGACTAATCTTTCGCAATGTCTCAGGTTTTTTTTTCCCAGAAATGGACAAGTCAATTCTAATATCACAGGAAAATACAAGACATTTTACATATGGAACAAATTTGGAGATTTTGTATTTCTTAATTTCAAAACATAACACAATGCCATAGTAATCAAAGTTGCATGATGCTAACAAAATGAGAGACTTAAAGATTGATAAAATAAAAATGAAAATCTAAAAATAACAACTTCACATGGATATACTGATATTTGTTATTTCATGATAATTTAAAGACATTCTCAGGGAAATGCAAATCAAAACTTCAATGAACCCAAGAAGCATATGAAAAAATGTTCAACATCACTGGTAATTTGAGAGATGCAGATGAAAACAACCTGAGATTTCATCTCACTCCACAAAGAATGGTTGCTATTGTGAAATCACCCATGAATAAATGCTGGCGAGGCTGTGGGGAGAAAGGAATCCTTCTTCACTGTTGGTGGGGTTGTAGACTTGTGCAACCATTGTGGAGATTCCCCAGAAAACTAGAATTAGAAGTCCCATTGGGCTCTGCTATTCCCCTGCTAGGAACATACCCAAAGGTACCAAAAAGTATCCTATTGTAAAGTCATAAGCACACCTATGTTCATAGCAGCTCAGTTTGTGATAGCCCAGTCTTGGAAACAACCCAGATACCCATCAGCAGGAGCCTGGATAAAGAACATGTGGAGTTTTTTTTTTTTTTTAAATGAAGCATTACTCTGCATTAAGAATGACGTTTCATTCATTTATGTGCAAATGGGTACACATTGAGGATGCACTAATAAGAGAAATAAATAGATCCCAGATATGTAAATACCATATCTTCTCTCTGATATTAAAACCTGTAGATGTAAATAAATTCTAGAATGTATGATAGATTTTGTATGATAGGAAATATTCAAAGGGAATGTGGTGGGGGGAATGTAATGAGGGGAAATAAATGTGATTTGGGAAGAAAAAGAAATAGCATTTATATAGGGGGCAGGAGGTTGTGGGTGGGTAGGGACATGGGTAAAAATTAGAATTAACTCATGTTATGTATTGGTACAAATTCCCCAATGTTGAGTGTGATTGTGAAGTGTATATAAAATGTACCAATAAAGAATTCAATTTTTTAAAAAAAGGAAAAAAAAACTACAATGAGATATCACATCATAGGTATTAGGATAGTCACAAAAAAGGCAGAAACAATAAGTGATAGGACATACAGATAATTGAACCTTCATATTTTTTCCGATGGAAATGTAAAATGGTGCAGTTGTATGGAAAAAAATAGGGCAGTTCCTCAAATTTTCATGATTACTATATGATCTAGTCATCTTACTTCCAGGTATACATCAAAGAAACATGAAAACATAGGCCAATTCATTTTAATAGACAGAAGAATTAATTAGTAAATTTGAAGAAAGGTTGATGAAAATGTGGCATGTTTTATAATTAAAATTATTTCTTTATGGAAAATCACTTAAAGAGCCCGAGAATTTAGCTCAATGGTTCCAGCACCTGCCTGCCAAACTCAAAGTCCTGAATTCAACCCCACATAACAACAAAAATAATCACTCAATACAGTTAAAACACTCTTTTTATTCTTAATAAAAAGGACTCAGAAAATTAGATCCAACACTATCCCTCATATTGTTAGTGTTTCCTTTAAAAAAAGCTTTAAAAGAATTATCTATCTCATTAAAATCCTGGTTATAAATCCAAGAAACATAAAACACAAGTCCATGCAGAAGATTCCACATGAATGTTTATAGAAGCACTATATTTAGTGGCCAGAATGGTACACAATCTCAATGTCTATCATCTGCTAGATAGGTAAGCAAAATTGTGTGTACCTATACAATGTAGAATTGTTCTATGATCTAAAAGGATAAAGTATAAATGTTTGCTTTGACATGGACACAATGTGAAACGAGTATATTAATTGTCAGAATCCAACAAATTGGCACACATTTAACAATGTATTTACAAGAAATTGTGTAAAATTATGAGAGTAGTCAATATATATAAAATAAACCTGGGTTTGATGTATGTTGTTGGGCAATAAACAGAGAATAATTGCAAATGGATTAGGGTGATGGGTGTGATTGACAAGTTCTGATGTTAATTCTTATGTTTAAAAATGTCAGAATATATTAAAAATCATTGCTTTGTACACCTTAAATTATTTATAATTTATACAAATTATATATTTCATATATAAATAATATTATATATAAGAATGTGACAAAATATTTGAATAGTGAATATATCTAATCAATTTTCCCATAGGTAGGAATACAGAAAGTATTAATTAGGAAATTGTTCCAGTAGCAGATAGGAAGAAAAAAGAAAAGATTTAAATTAATAAGAATTAAAAGTAAAGATGTTAATATTGTCAGAACATAACAATATGTTGGATATGAAAATTAAGAATGCTGTTCAAGATTACTTAGATTTTTTGCTTTGTGGAATTGGATTAAGGGTTGTATTAATTATTAAGGGAAAACAGAAAAAAATCAAATTACAAAATAAATGTTCTGAATTAGTATAGAATTTAAGGTTCTCAGACTAGGCCACAGCTGAAAGGAGAGGCCTGACATGGGGATTCGTATTTGTCCCTCAGCTTTATTGTTTCATGTAGGATTACTCTTGGCAGATTTTTGTAGGATAAATTTAAGAAAATACCTAATATGGTACAATTATCCACACAAAAAGATCAAAAAGAATAAACTGACATTAGAACCGAGGAAAAATTCAGTATGTTTTCACATGAAAGATAAAGTTAGAAAATTCAAAAAAATGTATCTGAATTGGTAGAAATACAATAAACATAAAATTTAATATAATGCCATGATCCAAGACATCATATTTAAATTACATAGAAGTAGATTATCCAATAATGTTCAAAGTCTCTGTCTTAATCTGATTGAGCTAGCGCCACAAAATTACATACTCTGAACATACTTATAAATGACAGAAAGTTATTTTTCACACTTTTACAGGCTAAGAATTTCAACATAAAGGATCTGTATGCTTCAGCGTTTGATGTGGGCCAGCTTTCTGCTGGAAAAATAGAATTTTTACCTGTTTCCAAAGAAGTTACCCAGGCTTCTTTTATAGAGGTGCTAACCCTATTCCTGAGAGAGTCTGTCCACGATGGCAGAATCTAGGATCTCAGGAGTTTTCAGTTCAGAACAGGGCTCCGTTAGCATTTGAACTAGAAGTCATATATGTTACATTCTGGGAGAAAAGTTACTACATTTTGTTAAGATTCTGAGGTTTTACAGCAGACTGAAATAAAGGATGGTGAATTAATTAATGTGGCTAAAGAAATTTCAAAGCAGCCAAAGATTCAAGCCATGCTTTGAATACTGCTGGGTACTTTTACTCAGAGTTAAAAATGTGTATCATGGGTGAAAAGGAGAGCAGAAGCATTCAAAAGTTTATTATTTTTTTTTTCTGAGAAGAAACCTTATGTAAAGGTAGGCCCCAGGGTGGTGGTGTTAAATAAACCAGCATTATTATTATTTTTTTAAATCCAAGTACTTTTAGAGGGGCAAGAATGAAGTATTGAGGAGATCTCACAGATAAGCAAAACCCCTTCCCTCCAACTCGAGGTGCAAAAGAATCAATCTTTCAATTTAGAAAAAGTTTTTAGGACACATACTCAAGAAAGACCTCTGAAGGAAATAGTTCTAAAGGATTCATTTAATCCTGCCCAGCCATCTAGTACTCATAAGCCATACAGCCATTGTCTAAGGGGGTTAGCTGCTACTTCAGGAAACAGAAAACTGGTATCCCCCCATATGAGGCTGATTTTACTGACATGAACAATGAAAGGGTTGTGAGATCAGGAAGGCTTTCAGCCAGATTTCAGAGGAAGGACTGAGATGCCAAACAAGGAGCCTCAAATTTGCTTCATAAATCTGTGGAAAAGAAGCCAAGGTTGCCACTAGACCATAGGAAGTAAGAGAAAAAAAGTATGTAGAATTTCAGCCAAAAAACCCAAACCAACAGAAAGAATTTGTGAACTGCAACTGGAAGATTTGGATCTCTGGGGAGGGGGAAAAGCTAGTTGGTTGTGTTATGGTAGCCATAATTATGAAATTATTGTTGCATTTATGTAGAAATTGAGAAAGGTTTACAGAGATGTGTTCTGGTAGCCAGTTGGAAAAGGGTATGACATAGCAGATGAGAGTTTCTACTTGATTTGGACTTCACCCTATGGAACAATTATTGTTGTATGGGTGGGTCATGAAGGCATAGCCTTGGTGTCTGAGTCCCTCAGTTTATTCTTTCTGACACTCTTCCTGTGCTCTGCTACCCAGCTGGCATGAATTAAGCATTTTTTCTCTGTCATGTACTTCTACTATGATATTTCTCCCTTGGAACTAACCTATCATGGACTAAAACCACTAGTAAATGAAACCTCACCTTTTTCAGTTGTGGGTCTTAAGTATTATACCTCAGTGACAAGAGAGCAGACTAATGCATCCATCTGAAGAAAACTTTAAAACTCTAGTAGGGGCACTAAAGATATAAGAAAATTGGGATATTTTACAGACTTTTTTCATGGATGATTAAATTTTGTGATATCTATCACTTATTTAGATTTTTTTGTGAATAGAATAATGTTTTATAGAACTGGAATAAAAATATTGTAAGTGGTTTCATATATAAAGGTACAATTCTGCCTAAAACTACATATAGAAATAGACCTTAACAGGATTGTAATATTGAGGGCATAGTGATTTAAATTTGAGTGAATTTTCTTAAATAAAATATACAATCAATGAATTAAGTGATAAAAAGATAAACATTGATATAAAATGTTAAAAGAATTTTACTGAACAGATAAAATGTTGGAAAATTTACCATATAATTGAACAGATTATTTGGAAGATATTATTTGGAAAATATAAAATCAAAATGGAATTAAAATCTAAAGAGAAACCAAACACTGAGAAAGCTAAAACTCCTATAGAAAAATAATAATCCCAATTTAAAAGAAAATGACAAATGCAAATTATAATCAGAGTAGATTTAGACTCCTGAAAGGCTAATATATTTTCCAAGCAATCAGTTAAAACCTTGCTAAAGCAAAATATTACATTGTTTCATAATTGAATTTCAATTATACTTTTCTTTAATTCTAGAAATTCAAAGTATTCTGAAACAGGATATTTTCAGATTTTTGAGTGTTTGTGTACACATAAAATATCGAGCACAAAACAATTCTAAAGATAAAATTCATTTTTCCTATGTATATTATAAACTTTTAGCCAATGTATTTTTTAATTCTTTATTGGTACAACTTATATACATCTCACAATCACACATAACATCAGGGAATTTGTACAATATACGACACAAGTTAATTCTCATTTTTACCCATATCCCTACCCCCCCACACCTCCCCACCCCCTATATAAATGCTCTTTTATTTTCTTTCAGAATCATATTTATTCCTTCCCCTCATTACATTCCCACACCAAATTTCCTTTGGAAACTTCCCATTCTACAAAAACTGTCATAATTTCTAGAACTCATTTGTATGTACAGGTGTTCATATCAAAGAAAAGATCCAGTATTTGCAATCTGTGATCTATTTATTTCACTTATTAGTGTGTACTCCAGGTGTATCCATTT
>PVIC010001767.1:0-85988 GCA_004025085.1 Thryonomys swinderianus | reverse complement strand
GGCAGACATCAGAACCTTGAGTCAAACGAACCCTTTCCTGGGCACCTAGCTCTGCCCTGTATTCTGCTACAGCAAAATAAAATGGATTAAAGCAGTTACCAATGCAGTGATTTTTTTTTTTTTTTTTTGAGACAGGGTCTCGCTTTGTAGTTCAGGCTGGCCCTGAGCTCACTATGTAGCCCAGGCAAGCCTGGAACTCAGCAATCCTCTTGTCTCTGCCTCCTGAGTGCTGGGATTACAGGTGTGAGCCACCACACCCGGCACTGTGGTATGTGGTATCAATTGCTGGTGGATGTGAGTCACCACGCCCAGCACTGTATGTGGGTTTCGGGATCGAACTCAGGACCTTGTGCTTGCGAGGCAGGCACCAGAACCACTGAGCTAAATCTCCAGCCCACCAAAGCAGTGATTTTTTTTTTCCCCCTAAAAACTTTTTAAGATCTCAGTTGCAAACCACATATACATGCAGAGTGCTTAATCTGGGCCAAGCACAGAGTAATGCGTAGGAAGAAACTACCCTGTGTACAGAGAGCTAGTCCTGTAAGAGGACCCACAGCCCAACTCTGTGTGAGGCCTATCCGGTAACAGGCAGGAAGTCGGGGCAGCTTTGTCAGGGTGATGACATCGTGCTTTTTTTGAGTGTTTGTTGCTACAAATTATCAGAAAAGGAATTAGACTCCAGCCCCCAGTAGATGCCCCTGTGAGGTTTATCCACAGCATTTCCTTTGTAATGTGCTAACGCCATATGACTAAAGTTCACAGATGTCAAGCCTGCTCAGAAAGGCAGGTCATATGCTTGTGAGAGAAAGGAAAAGTAAGCCCCACTAAAAAATTCACAAAAGGGGCTTTTCCAAGCTTTATATTAATTTTAAAAGTAAAATATAAGAAAAATGCAATAAATGGAAAAATAAAAATATTTTGTTCTTTTCCTGCATGTTCAATTAAGCCTCTTTCCATTGCTATAAACTTCCTTATCTTAAAAAAATCAATCGACTTTGGAAAGAGGCTTAAGACCCAGCTGTAGAAAACAGCAGTGAACCACACTCCCGACTCTGCTTCTGAGTAGCTCATGTGGGGTAGGAGACAGTGCGTGGGGAGAAGGACCCATGTTACTGCTCAACACTCTACTTTTCCTGGTTGTATCTTCCTTGCTCTTCCTGCATAAAGAATGATTTCCCGCTGTTTTCGTACCTTCAGTAGGTTCTGCTCGCTCTCCTCCCACATCTCCATCTCGTGTGATAACCTCACGTTGACCTTAGAGACACAGCTACACTGTCTCCTGGGACCCACTTAGGGCCACATGTACCCACTGAGTTCCCCATGCCCGGAGGTCCAGCCTCTCACCCTCTTCCTTTAGAAATCTTTGTAATCCTTGCACCCAGGCTTGGGAATCTGTCATTTTCACCCTTTCAGAAGAAACTTATGTCATGGATTATTCTTTTTTATTGAATGGTTTTAGCCTCTAACACTCAGCAGAATGTCCCATTATTTTTACAGTATACTCAATAGTACCACAATAAAAATATAATAACCATTACTCTCCTCTGCATATATTATAACTGTTTCTCAGTCTCCTACCTGTTCTCCATAAACTGCTATCACAGCAGCAGCAGCAGCAGCAAACACTTATTCAGACACAGCCTCTGTTTTATCCTTTCATCCATTCCCTGGTCAACCCACCCTGACCCAGTTCTGGCCCATTCGATCCTCAGATGGAACAGTCTTTGATGATGTGGTCCATGTAATACATGAGAGAGTTTGGGCCCTTGTTTCGTGGTTTTTCTGAATCTTTTATCTGATTGCTGGAGTTCCTTCCGGCCTCTCTGACAACATCACAGTAAGGGTTTCCTTCCTAACTCTCTGGATTCTTTCTTATTTTCTAGTTCAGTCTGCAAGAGTTTTTCATGGGTCGCATGGGGCCCACTTCTACCGTGAGGGTCTGAGCATTTATCTGTTGAAAATCTAATACCCACGGGGATGGCTTTAGGGCGTCAGCCCCTTTAGGAAGTGTTCAGTTCATCAGAGTACTCTTTTATTTGTGTCCTACTAAATTAGACCCAAGGGAGAGCTTCTTTCTTTTCTGCTGTGAGGATGCAGTGAAGAAATGCAGACTGTGAACTGCTGTTTTATGATATTTTGTTATATTGGACCAAATGGACTAAGACATCTTCTCATCTTACATGCTCTTCCCATGTTGTTTCATTTACATCATGACTTTCATTTCAATCTATATCCAGAAGACTAACATGTCTTTACTCATAACATTACCTTGATTCCCAGTCCACGTACTCAATTCTTAACTTGACTTTTTTTGCCAGGAATCTCACATGCAACTTGAAAATGGCTAACTTCATCATTTCTTCCTTTCTTCTCAAATCAGGTCATCATCCAACCCATAATTTCAGCCCCTGGTCTCTAAGTTGCCTTGTCAATCCCAGGCCTGGTGGCCATATGTGACATCTCCTGTCAATTTATCCTCAGCACTCAGCCTGTCATCAATTCCTACTGTTTTTTCCTTCTAAATTTCTCCCACTTGGATTATTACAGGAGTCCCCATTGGCCATTCTCTATTTTTCACATCAGGGTAATCCTTTTAAAACTATGAAAGAAACTCTTCAAGTCTGTCATACTTTCTCATTGCTATTTAAATAATAAGTTAATCAAGATACAATGTACAACATGCAAAATTCATCCCTTTACAATGTACAGATCTGTGTGTTTACGAGTTGAGCAGTCGTAGAACATTCCCATCTGTCTGTAGAAGCCGTTCCCGCTGGCAGCTCCCTGCACGCTCCCCTCGTCCCAGCCCCCTGACCACCAGCTGTGTCTCTGTGGTTCGCCGTGCTGCAGTCCGCTGCCTAACGCTTCGCCGTCCTGCTGAGCTCTGAGGCCCGAAGCACTAACCTTGTGCAACTCTGCCGAGCCCCGCGGCCCCAGCCTCCACAGTGCTCTTCCTGCTCTCCATCGCAGTCTCCACAGGCTTCTCTCCCTCTCCCACTTGCCAGGCTGCGTCCTACTGAAAAAGGCTTTGCTGTGTTATCTTCTCTCTTCTTCATTTCTGGTAAACTTTGCCTTGTGGTTCAGTCAAAGCCTGTGTTGCTGCTCTTGGAGGAACCGTCTTCCCAGATGCTCCTGGCTACTCTGGTCTGCCCAGCATGGCTCCAGGGGTGCTGGGTGCTGAAGGTTTCCATTGCTGGCACTGCCCTGTTCCCCGATGGCGTGCTGTGCTATCTGTTCCAGACTGTGAGAAGGAAGATCAAGTCTGCTTTTCTGAACCCTGTAGCCTCAGTGTGCAGCACAGATGAGGAAAGAAGTTTAGGATAAAAAGAGTAGCAGAAAACAGGAATTTGGCTTGAAATGGTGTTAGAAAGAAAGGGAAATCTCATTGCAGTATGCCATGTGGGAGGGCTCAGCGGGCCATGGACTTGTCCTGGGCTTCCTCCTGCACAGCTCACCTCACCCTCCCCACCTGAAAAGGAAGAAGACATTTGCCTGTTTACATCCCACTCAAATTTAAAGACTCACGTTAGGAAGTGTGGTTGAATAAGGTCTGCAAGCCATCTGTCATTATAAAGTGTTCTCTGTTACTCATAGAATCTAATACCAGATTGTGTGGAAAAACTGGGAGAATGACATAATTCCTTCATTTTTAAGAACATCATTTACAAAAAGATAATCAACAAGCAAAACTCTTAAGACATTGGGGGTGGGGCGTAGCTCAGTTGTGGAGCATTTGCCTACATGTATGAGGCCCCAGGTTGGATCCCCAGCACCACACACAGAACAAAAATTACAGATGGGTCAGTATGTAGAAATGAGTAGCATTTTTCACTTTATAAAATATTTCCCTAACACAACCACTGTGGAAATCTGAATGGAGTTCCACTAAAAGTGAAAACTACAGATAACATTTGGCCTGGCTCTGCCACTGAGCGAGTTAAAGACAGCACACTCTGTAGAGTTGCCCAGGTGCCCACAATTATTGTGCACACCTCACAATAGCTAAGTTTTGGACAGCTGGGAGAGGCGAGTGGATACATTCCCAGAAGCAGAAATACCACCAGTGAAGGCTTAACTTCCTGAGTGACAGAGTGTTAGGATGGACAGGACCTCAGCCTTCTGGGGTTGCAATCCAGGGTGGGCAGGATCACCACGGGCCCAGAACAGAGCCAGGCTGGAGCATGGCTGGTGGGATTTCCGGTCTGAAGGTGTTTTTTCTCGCTCACTGTGCTCATGGGAGAAGGTGCGTGGTATTTTCAGTGAAGAGAAGAAAAATAGTGGAATTACGCAAAAACAGTTCTTGATGAATCAGGAAGGTAATTTAAATAGTGTCATTGGCTTTGTCCCATCTATGACTATCTCTGTTTGTACATGTGCCTCTGAGATCGGCTGTTTGCATTTCTTTCAGACTCTTGCTAAGGGTTGCTTAATCTAGTCATGGCGCCATTGGTTCTAATGTGCCTTTCAGTTTTAGAGCTACTATGATTAAGTTCAGTGGAGCTGGGTAACCAGGGAGGACTTCTGGGGAGGGTGGATGCACTGTCTGAAGTCCAGATTCTGCTCTTCTGTTCACCTGCACTCGGTGTCAACACATGTCAGTCAAGAAACCAAAACAAAATGTTAGGAGTGTATCAAACTAATGGTAACTGAGAAACAAGGTGTATTGTGCAAGGTCAGTCACTATATCAAGATGTAAATACTTTATTGGTTGTTGAAGGATATTAGGTGGAGTTTTAGAAAGTTATCATCCAGACCTCTAGACTTCCTCTACTACCCTAGTGTTTATGTCCAGAGTTCAGAGGCGACAGATCTGTCTCCACAGTCAGTGTCAGCAGGGGAAGTGCTGTGTGGTACCTGCTCGTATTTTCTGCAAGGAGGGTTCTAATAGCTGTCATTTGTGAGGGTGTGAAGGACACAGTTTTCAGACTCAGCACATTGTATCAACCTGCATTTATAAAGGTGCTGCACTCATTATGCATCTTTGTACCAGAGATGATTTACCTGTCCAGCTGCTAACTAAGGGTGTGATCAGAACTCTGCTGGCCCCTGTGTAGCATCCCTGCTGGCCAAAAGTGGCTCTGAGCTTGGGAGCTCCAGCCAGCAAGTTATGTCCTGCTCAGAGACATTGCAGTCATCAGTTAGCTGTGTGAAAATTCTTCCGCATTTTTTCACATCTTCAGTCTCTGTGTCTCAGTTCTCGCAGTCCTCTCCAGCATACCATCAGAACAAACATGGGTCATGTGATCAGTGTGTGGTTTTCATGCTCCCATCTCCACCTGGGAGAGTCCTGCATGAGAACTCGGGAAAGTCTCTTAAAAGAGTAAAGCCATATAAATGGTGTGGGAGGCAGTGTTTGAATTCAGTGTTGTTTTTCTTTGATTCATAAATAGAAGTGATAAATTAATGATACACAAACATCTGATTAAAATGAAAATCATTAAAGAAAGATAGAGATAAATGGTTAACATTTTCTGATTAGAAAGAACTTTAAAAAGTTCTATTCTGTTCACTTGTAGTATTTTTTTTTTTTTGAAACAGGGTCTCGCTTTGTAGTTCAGGCTGGCTCTGAGCTCACTATGTAGCCCAGGCAAGCCTTGAAGTCAGCAATCCTCCTGCCTCTGCCTCCCGAGTGCTGGGATTACAGGTGTGAGCCACCATGCCCTGCATTGTAGTATGTGGTATTGATTGCTGGCGGGCATGAGTCTCCACGCCCAGCATTGTATGTGGTTACTGGGGATCGAACTCAGGATTTGCGCTTGTGAGGCAGGTGTCAGAACCACTGAGCCAAATCTCCGGCCCCCACTTGTAGTATTTTATAAATAGCTTATTCACAGAATTAGAACAGGCTGCTATATGATAGAATGTTCTGGAAAAGTAAGAAATTACTACAATTACTTATAAGTGAACAGTGTGACCAAGGGCTGGGGGTAGAGTTCACTGGTAGAATGCTTCCCCAGCACATGTGCAGCACTGAATTCCATACCTAGCACAGAAAGAAAAATTAAAATCGAGGCATGGTTAATATAACAAAATATGTAATAGAAGGGGTGGAAGATGAACTTTGGAAATAGTAGAGAAAGTAAAAAAAATAAAGAGAAGTTTAAAGACAGAAATCTCAGAGGTTCAATATTTCTGTAATAGGATTTATAGGAAAAGAATTAGATAAGTGGATTGAGAAACATAGGCCAAAATAGATTAGAGGAAGATATCACAGAGATGAAGAAAATGTGAGTCAATTAACGACCATCTATAATAAATGATACCACACCCATTCTAGACCTAGCTAAATGAAAGTTCAGGATTGAAACAAAGAGAAAACTTCAAATGTTCCAAGGAAAATAAAAGAGATGAAGATTTCATCATTGTTAGATTTCTCTCCAAAAATATTTATTAGAAACCATGTAGCAAAAAGTTGAAATTCTAAAAAAAATCATTTGGAACCTAGAAATCTTAACCCAGAATGTGGAGGGAAAAGGAGAACATATTCAAGCAGGTGAGAATTTTACCTGTAATAAACTGTACAGAATGTATTGAACAACATGCTCTAGCAAGGGACAAATGGAAACTAAGTAAGAGGACACCAGGGAAATGAGGAAAACACGAGATTAAACTTAGAAGACTGAAAAAGCAATGTGATTATGGAAATGTGCATCAAGCGTGGTAAGTGCAGCAGCAGGTCTCCAAGATGCCTGTTCTCAAGAGCGCAGTATATTCTGTCCAACATGTGCTGTTGATTAGGAACTGATGACTTCGGTATTTGGCCAAGGAGGCAGACATTTCTTTTGTCATCATGAATATAAATATGGGGAAGAAAGGGAACATTAGACTCTCATGGGAAACAAACAAACACTCTAATACAAAACCACCCTAAAAAATACGAAGTCAGTTGAGCAACTGAGATTTTAAAATAAATAACTCACTTAACATAGACCTTCAATATTCTCCATCAAGAAGTGTGGCTTTCAGAATAAAATTTCTTTGCTATTTGTCCAGACACTATTCATAGTTCTGCTTGAATAATATTTACATAATGATCACATTAATGGTTTGCAATCATTACAATGGAAATTTAATTTCAGTTGTATTTATATTCTTAGTCATATGAGAGAATATAAATGCTATCAGCTTTGATAATGGAAAAACAATGGTACATCCTTACAAAAGCTGGAAGACTGAAATGTGGGAGAGGAGACTGGACTGGCAGAGCTGTCTTCAGGGTTGAGAATCCAACAACATCCAGGAGCCGAATCACTGTGCACTGCAGAGCAGGTAAACATCACACTGTGATGACATTTCCACCAGTAGGTGAAGATTCCACAGTACAGGGTGTCATCTTGCCATGTGGATAATATCCTCCCTCTGGATATGTGTTCAGTAGACATGTAAAGTGGAGAAGAAATTTTAAGTAAAAATTTAAAACTAGAAAAATGACCAGTATGGTACTTCTGAAGAAAGTGGAAATATTTAAAATTTGTCATATATAAAATGATGCACAGAGAATTAATGATAGAGCTGAAGATAGAAACTGAGGATAGAAGGCAGTCCTCCCTTTCTGTGGTTTCAGTCCCTGTGATCAAGCAGCATCATGTTTCATGACCGTCTTTCGGACGAGTGATAGATGTTTAGCATCACAAAGCCAACACCACCCACCCTGTGTTCCTGGGATTTCAGTCCCTGCTACCCTAGAAAACTGCTTAAGGGGAAGAAAGGTGTACTTTGGCTCATGGTTTCACACCATGGTCAGCTCGCTCCAAGGCAGAATGTTATGGCGGAAGGTCCTTGTGGAGTCCAGCTGCTCAACTCATGGTGGCAAAAAGCAAAGTGAGGATGAGCAGAGGGAGAGGCTGGGGACAGAACCTGCTTCGCCTGGGTAGGGCCCTCATTAGTGAATTCAGCTGTGAACTCATCACTGGGTGAGGAATCTTGTGACCCACTAATCTCTCTGTGCTCCTATGGTGAACGCTGGGGCACAAACCCTTGGGCATGAATCCTGGGGCACCTCACACACACAGCACAACACCCCACTCTGCCTGTCACAGACACTGCACCATCTTGTATTACTGTAAGAAGGTGATATTCTGTGAGGTCACATTAATATAATAAGTTTATGGTATATCGCTAAACTCACTCTGTTTTATCATTAGTAATGTTAACCTCTTATTGCGTTTAATTTAACAATTAAACTTTATTGGGTGTGTGTTTACAGAAAGCAGTGCCTTTTGGTTCAGGTCACTATGTGGCTTTGGTTCCTCGTGCACTTTGGAGCATGTCTCCTGGTGGACAGGAAAGGGTGGCAGTCTCAGATGACCAATGTGCTCAGGCCCTCACTGCCTATATTTTATAGAGCAGTGTAATTAAATGACATTGAGTGTTAACATGTATATTGTGCCAGAAACTACATCTTTAGTAATCACTTAAATATAGAGTGGAAAAATTCAGAAGTCAACTTAATGCAGAGGAAATAGAAAATTATCCAGAACCATTTGGTGAAGTACAGCAAATAAGATTTAAGAATAGGTTAGTAGTTAAATTTTAATTTTTCTTCCCTGACTCTAGAATTCAAGATCACTGCACCAATATGTGTTTAAAACTCTTACATAACTTGGAAAAATTTATGTATTTTGTTTTCACCTCTGGATTTGCATTTCCTTCTCCCACAAACCTTTACCTTAATATCAGGTATATTGTATATTTCTGAAAGTTTTCTAAATTAATTACTATCATATTTATTTGGCCCAAAATAATTTTGTAAATTAAATTTTAATTGTTTCTATTTTTGGTCATAAGGCTCTAAGTATTAAAAAATTTCTTCTAGATTGAATTTCATGGAAGTTCTTATTAGTGCTCAATTGACCAAACAGCAAAAAATATGTTCTGAACTTTATTAATGATAAAATATATTAAAAGAATCTCAATAAAAAGAATAGCCTACTTGTTTTTGGATCAATATTATTATTGAATTGAGGTAAGATTATATCTTTTACTTATATCAGCACTGCCAGTGAAAGTGTTTATTACCCTGTCATTAGAGCTGTTCACTTTCTGTATTTTGGGGACATGTTTTCTGAGTGGGACTCAATAACATTATTATTAGTTTTGATATGGATTTATTAATAAACATAGTGGCTTTGATTAAATACTTGCTTTTCATGTACTTTAAATACACTATTTAAAAAAATCTCAGAACCACTGAACTAGCTGATTTATGGACAGTGTCACTTTACTTGTTTGGCGAAGCCTGTCATCAGATCAAACTGATCAGCCAGATCGGATTTACTATCTGTCAGACATATTCGACTTCATTTCTTAATTCACATGTGTGTGTTAGTGTGTGTTCTCACCAGTCCTCACATCTCAGCTTCACTTCTGAGATGGATGATCAGAACAAGGATCCTGACAGGCACCGAGTACCTGAAGAACCAAGCAGAGCTGGATGTGTAAAGAAGCACAGAGGTGCAGGGTTTAGGATGAATAAGGGGAAGGAAAGAAACCCTCTTCCTACCCAGGCATGCCTCAGTTCTTGCCAGAGCTGGGCTCCCTAAGCTGAGGAAAAAGGACTGGCATATCAAATATCAGACACTTTTTGCTGGAGATTCGTTCCTAGGTATGAGAATATTGGAATTGGATACTGAAATCTTGAATTATTCTTAGGGAAAATAAAAAGAAGAATTAAACAAAGAAATCAGTGATTGTCATAGAAAATACTGGGATGAATTTAAAGGATTCAAAAGTTGGAATAATGAAAACAATACCATGAGTGTGTTGCAGAATGATAGAGAATTCTGGGAGAATATCAAAACAGACAAAAAGCTAATATAAGAAGGGAAGTGTGCAAAAGACTGTCACAGGCAGCAGAGTGAGTGGGCTGTTTCCCCAGGTGCTGCATTAGCTGGGCTGATGGGTAGGTCTCTACTCCACCAATTTTCTTCCACATTCAAGAACAAGAAAATTAATTCCCATTTGAAAAAGAAGAATTAAAGTGTTTAAAATAGGAGGAATCAATAAAGGGTACTGATCTCTTTTTATAAAAAGTTGTTTTAATTTCAATTAAATTATTCTAGAATTCACTGAGATTTTTAAACATAATCATAGAATCTCCATCAATAATGTTTAAGACATCAAGATTAACTGGGCATTATTGCAATAAGAAACTGATAATTCCCTGTGAGTGCCTATGTGTAGGTTTTAAACATTGAATGCTGATATCTTTGATGTCGGTGCTAAAACATTCTAGACATAAAAGCTGTAACAAAGGCATGATGAAGGGTCTCAGTGTCTTGGTCTCTCTAGGGTTAGCTGCAGTCTCTGCGTATTGGCCATGGAGGGCCAGATCTCAGCTCGAGGTAAGACACATCCCTAAAACCTTAGAGGCCTGAACCTGCACCACAGTTTTAACTGCATTTTCTCACTCGTACGATAGATTGAGGCCAGAGTAAGGTCATGTTTGCCCAAGGAGCCCCAAGGGGTTCTGTCACTGGGTGAGATTGGGGTTAAGTGATCTCAGATTTCTGCTTTAGCTCTGACTCCTGTCTCACATGCTTGCAAGAGATCTGCTCAATGGGACACTGCTCCTCAAGTGCTTTCTCAGTGGCCCTGGCGAAGAGCACCTCTATGGGAGGACAGGAGATGAAGGCACAGGGCAGGCCTGGTGGCACGCATGGGGATCCTCTTGACACAGGGCCTCGCATGCAATGCCAGCACCAGCATGACCCCTGGAAGGCCAGTGTGGCAAGGAGCTTGTATTTTCTGGGGAACAATCTGCCTTCATCATGTTTATGGATTTAGAGGCTCGGGACGATGTAGAAAGTCCCTGAAGCACTGCAAACCCCTCTTCTCTTGTCTGATGCCACAGCGTGTGTTTGTGGTCATTCTTACACAGAGAGACCTACACTGGCTTCACCAGCAACCTGTTTATGATGTCAGTTTCTGCCATGTTGGAGAAGGTCTGGCCAGAGTCCCTCAGGACTTTGAATATATGGCCATTCTGAAACGCATTGCTTTTCTTTGTCTCCTGATGAAAATGTGATACTGTAGGAATTTATTGTTTTTTTTTTTGTGTGTGTGTGTGTTAAAATCTTTGCTAGTTAAATATAGGTCCTTTTAGAAGCCAATGCAGAGTAACCCCTAAGACACCACCAAGGCTGGTGTGTGGAGGCTGGTGTCCGGCACCTGCTGGAGTGAAGCTGCACTACTGTGTATTCTCTTTGCTTCTTTATTTCCAAATGAGGAACTTGAGCTGTTTCCTCCCAGCCTGGACGGGAGGCCTGAAGTGCTTTGCCAGCAGACATCAGAGAGGCCTCCACGCCATCTTCCCTGTGTGTGATAGTTTTTCCCTGACAGGGAGAGTGATAGAATATAATACCTCCCACCCTGAAGATGAGACACCTCATCTGGCATTTCTGTTCAGACTGTGTCCCATGCACCTGGGGGCAGAAGCACCTCGTGTCACCTCAGGCGCACTCTTGCTTCTGAGCAGTAAGACTGTTTTTCAAAGCACTTTCCTGCAGGTAAGGACCCTCTGCCTTGTCTCTGATGTGGGGTGAGTTGCTGAGCTATGGCTTTGTTGGACAGTGAGATAAGGCTATGACAGAGTCTGTAATAGTGGTGCCAATCCCCGCACAAGGAGGGCTGTTGTTCTGAGGCTGCTGTGTTTGTAAATCACACAGGATTTCCCCTGGCTTAATCTAAAAGTGTCACAATTTCAGCAGTACGGCTTATGTTCTAAGTTCTTAAGAAAATTTATTTAAGAAGAACATCCTCTTCTTCATTATGTAATAAATAAGTTGCAGAAAGGACTCCTATCTTCTAAGGTATTGCCCGGGGCCTTTTTCTTTTTCCTTCTGTATAGACCCTCTTATGAGGCAGGTAGTAAATATATCCATTAGTATGTGAAACACTTCTCGCCTGTACCGAAGCCTCCTTGAGTTTCCTCTGCTTGCCTTGGACACCTTTGGCTCTGGGCCAGCAAGCCAAGTTCGGGAGCTCAGCGGGTGGCTGAGTTCTAGCCCAGGGAGGCCTGAACGGTCAGAATTCAGAGACAGGAGGGTGGATGTACCTACTAACGAACAAAACCAGGCTAAAATGGAAGGAAAGGAAAACCAAAGGAAGCTAAGGAAGATGTTTCCAATCATTCTTGGAATGATTCGATTTCTTAGAATTCTCCTTAAATTTCTTGGGGTAGATACTTTTTTTGGGGGAAACATCAAGGCCTCAGAGTCAGAGCTCGTATATCATGTGCCTGATACCATCAGGATGGTGTCATTTCTCTCGTGTTGGAGAAAATGCTTCCGGCACTTTGGCTTCAGGATTTCCTGTCCATCCCCACATGCATTTGAGGCAGGCTGTGACTGTGGAGCTGTGACATAGGGACCATGGCTGTCCCCCCAGGGCATGCCTCAGCCCGAGGGGGTCCTGGCTGGTGTGGCCTGAAGGTGCTTGTCCGACTTTCAACTGTGGAGGTCCTGAGCCCAGGGTGACACTGTTAGGGTCTCGTGAGGGACTGGTGCTCCCTTAGGTCTGAGATCCAGCCTTTCCACCTGGAGGCTGCAGTGAGACTCCATCGTGGCCCCTCACAGAGTGCATTAGTCTGTTGGGTCCTTGATCCAGGGATTAAACCAGGGTCTTATTAATGAGCCACTCAGTTATGGGATTTTATTATACCAACCAAACAGGCTAAGATTATTAAGGATGAATTATGAGTTTAGGAGTTTAAAGGCTGGGCCAGTAGCTTTATAAATAAAAATTCAAATAAGTCTTAGTATCTGGAAAGGATCCTTTGGAAAGGCTGTGTAAGAAATGCCAGGCATAGTCTCAGAAGGACCATCAGGTTATTTTGGTTACAGAAGAATGAAGTAGGACTTGGCAGTCCGAGACTGTGGCTGCCTCTGGGCACAGCCAGCCTGCATCCACGTCCATGTGTACAACTGTGCTGGGAAGCCAGGCTCCTGAGCACTCGGCCTCTGCATGATGTAGACATTCACAGGCAGAGACCTTTACAGGAGACTTTTCCAAAAAGAAACACCTTGTCATCACACACTACCAATTGTGACAAAATAGCCAGAATAAGGCATTCAGAGATGATTTACTTTATATCACAACTTTTACTTGTAAGACACATTCACAGATATTTGCATCAGAAAAACACTGTGAAGAAAGTACTATGAGCTGCACTTTATGCTAAAAATCCTGAGGCTCAAAATTCAAAAGCATTTAAGACAAAGGAGGATGTCCCGGACTCAGATCCCAAACCCAGTGCCCTGTGTCGCCACACTTGGCACTGCCAGGGCAGCTGCCCAGCTATCTCCCTAACCCCTACTGGTTATTGCTCAGCGCAGGTTGTACTGATGGATGTCTATAGGTCAGAGGTGTTATAGCAGGACATTTCCAGACCGGTGCTGCAGCGGAGGGGACAGAGCTGGACACTTGCAGAAGGGCAGGGACCCTGGCCGGCGGCTGAACCAGGGCTGCTTGCTCAGTCTGCAACAGTGCTGCTCCTGAGGAGCCATTTCATTTGTTTATTTCTTGCTCATTTATAGTCATTGTGCCTGTTTGCAGTACATAACGTGTACATTTCTCATTGGAGTTACTCTGTGTATGTACTGGTGTCTTCCACCCCACAGCTGCTGTGGGTGCAGTCACTGTTGAGTGACTGCTGCTCCCCTAGAGCCCTGGACATTTCAGAGCCAGTCATGATGCAAATGTTGGCTCCATGATAGTCATAAATGCTGCAACTCATTGCTTTATTTATTGTCTAGACTTAAAACATGATGGAGGACATACTAAGGCTGACTATGTTTACTGTAATAGACTCTGTCTATGTCTGTTACATTGTAAATATCACATCAAATTAAGAAAACATTCTTCTGGCTTTTGAAAATTTATTCAATAAAGAAGTTCTTCCTGATATTGAAAGTTAGGTGAAGCCTAGCACAGGGGCCTTTGTTGTTCAGCTTTAGTCCCACTGTATAATATAGGAGAAAACGTTAAAAACATTTCTAGCTGAACTACATTCATTCTTTTGTCAGTGATATGAATGACTCTTTTTTAGAACAGAATTTAATCAAGACTTGACACATAACCTTATTTTGGGGTGCTACTGTTAAGATTAAAATGAAAATGCTATGGTGGATGTTATAGGAATGTCGTAATGAAATAATAATCTTTAGATTATTTTAAATTTCAATTTAATTGCTTTTGTAAATAAGATAGTAAGTGTTGTTAAAACAGTAATATTCGTAATGTACTTCTTTCTTATTAATCCTGCAGAGCCCCTTACCAGCAGGTTGCAGGTCAGTGGGCACATTTATTGGAAGATAAGAAATCTTGTAGATAAGACAATACAAGAAAATCAGGTGTTTCACTTTGACAGAAGCCTCAAATATATACAATAATACTGGCTTTCTGCAATATTGCTTCATGACTTTTCCTTACGTTGGTTGGGACGGAATCTTTTCAACTTGTGGGGCCTCAGCTTGAAATGCTAGAAAGTATTTCTCATTTTTAGTTACCAATTTACACAGATTAAAGGAAGTGGAAAAGGAGCTCCTTTGCTGGTGAGCAGGCTTGTGGTCTAGGGCTGGACATCCGTCCTCAGCATTCTCCTTGGTTTACTGCTCAGCGCCAAGACAAGGAAGCATCTTCCCAGAGCTCAGCTCCCTGACTTGGGGCCTTTTGGTGTCCTAAGATTCCCTGTGTGGGCACCCTTCCCGAGTAGGCTTCACTGTCTTTTGTTCTGTTTCTGTAGGGTTTTACCTTCCATCAGCCACTGTAATCACGGCTACTTGCCCTCAGGAAATGAATTCACATGAAGGTGTTTGCCGTCTCTAGCGTGCTCACCTAAGAAGGTGGGACTCTAAGCAGCAGGCACAATGGCAGAGGCAGCAAATGTTCAGTAGAAAATACGGGCTGCTTGAAAGGCTGACCATACAGAATCCTTCAGTCATGGCACTTCCAATGTCAACTGTCCTGGAAACCTGATTAGTGACATGATGTGCTCCCTCTTTTATCAATCTCTGAATTAAAGTCAATTTTTCCAAAGTCCAAAACTGCTAACTGAGAATGTACTAGGCTTATGGGAAAACTATTTTGGGTATCAGCACTGGCTTACTCTGCCATTCATATATGCCCTGTTGATTTTTATTTGGGGTTCGGCTTTTGCTGCAGTTAATCAAACTTGAGTTCTATTTGTAAAGGCCGTGATGAGACAGCAGAAATGTCAGAGGAGAAGAAGAAATCATGAGATGCCAGCTTGTTTGATCCCCAGCTGAAGAGTGAGTTAGCTAAAGGTCAGGTCACTGAAGGGTTGCTTTGTGGCCTTAAGAAGCTGCTAGGATAACACTGTAGAGTCTTGCTGAGAATATATTTGTACTGTTAGACATTCCAAAAGTACACAGTGATTCCAGGAGGAGACTGGAAAGTTACCACACAAGACACTAAGTGCGAGAGTCACAGAGGGTGGAGAGTCAAGCTAAGGGCTTTGTAGTCAGACAACCTGGATTCTGCTCCTCAGGAAATGAATACTTTCTCCTAGAGTAAATCTTACTGTCTGTAAAATGGGAAGTAATTTTCAAAGTTCTCACTTTGCTGAGCTGTTCTAAGTAGTAAGATGTTTCACAAAATGCTCAGCAGCATTTCTACTCACCGGCCTTGATGGGAGCACGTTACCATGAGCCCGGTTCTGACTGAGACAGCAGGGACAGGCCTGTTGTCCCCCACATGCCCTTTGATTCCTTGGCTGCCTGGCAGCCAGGCCAACTGCACTGGCCACACCACAGCCACTCTGGGAGAGGTCTGCTTTGGCTCCAGCTGCAGCCTGTCCTGGATGACTGCTCTGCGGCTTCTCTGGGTGCTCCTCTTTACAGTGCCCCTGTCTAGGATTTACTCAGCAGTAGACACTCACAAGCTGGGCCACCATCTTCTTCTATGAGCAGTACCCTCTTCACTTTTCTGAGCTCAGCCCTGTGCTGCAGTGTTAGCTCCTGAATGGCATTCTTCTGGATGGCACATCCCCTCTTCTCCGTGCTTTCCATTTTGAGTACATTGAGCTGCTACACTAGCGCCTGATAACACCAGAGACCTCTGTCGCTGGAAGCTGCCAGCAGCTAGGACTGGTGACACCAGAGGTAGCAGCAGAAGACAGAGAACAGTACAGACTGGCAGGTGGCTGCCATCTCTGTTTCCTGGAAGATTGCCAAGGCCTGGCAGTGAGCAGCCAAGAGGGCTGTCAGCACCAACAGAGCTGGTGGTTATAGCATTCAGAGCCCATGGCTATTAGCGCTAACTGACTTATACTTGGCCAGTATGAGATTTCTACATGAGCAAGGGCCATCAGTGCCTGACAGCAACTTGAGCAGTGTGGAGACTTCCTCTCGGAGGGCTACTGTGCAAGAGCAGTCATAGTAACGAGTCATCGACTGGCCTAAGAACCAGCCCCCACTCTGACTACCTTTTTCCTGTGAATGACATCTCGCGAGGATTGGGAACACGGTGGGGCAGCCCTTTGAAGAGGCAGGTTGTGGACCGCCCCCCCCCCCAAGAGGACTGTTGAATGCATATGCTACATAATGACATTCTTAAAAAATGGTATTATTTTGTTAAAATATGTTGACAAACTTCAAACAGATTGAGCTATCTTTAAATTAATTGTCATGTACAATTTATGAAACTGTAAAATATTGAATTACTTTGGGATTCCTTATCATGTCATGGAAAAAGCATGAATAGGGTATTTTGTGTTATGAGAGATCTTGTAGCTCTCTGGACCAAGCATCACCACTCAGTGGAGGCATTTAGGAGAGTCATGCTCTGATCTGTCATGGCATATAATTATGTTTCAAGTCCAGAAAGAGAACTTTCATTTATGAAATATGTAGCATATCATAGAAGTATATGTGTTTTCTATGAATATACATTTTTGTCTGATTACATGTCCATAGTAGATTCTGGATCTATTCTGCAGCCCCTCCTGAAAGATCTCTCTATCCACTTATTCAAAGAACAGTTCTGGATGATCAAAAGATGGTGTTTACTTATTATCAATAAACAATAAGTTTTTCCAAAATTTATCTTTTAATCTTACTTGATTAACTGTTGAAGGTGACTGAGCCTCCTGTCCTCACCTGGAGAGTCTCCTTTCTCCTGCCTGGGCTGTCTTCTCAGGACGGTACCTAGATCTTGCAGAGGTGAGATGTGATAGTGTCACCTTGGGGGCTAGGCATCTGCACAAATGCTGCTTTGTGATATTTATGAGGCACATTAGCATATTGCCAACTCAAGGAACCCTGCAATCTACTTGTTTGATAAAGTGTTCTCCCTTTTAATTGCATAGCACCTTGGATACTTTGTGCCTGATGAAGCATATTTTTGTAACCCCTGTTCTGTGTGATAATTCTTCAGCTAAAAATGAGAAAAAGCTTAAAATTTTTAACAAAGACTTCAGTCATTTCGTGATGTAATGAATTGGGTTTTAGCCCTTATTTTGCAAGTTTATAGTCAGGCAACATGTAGGAAGTTATTTCATTTCTCTACATATTCATTTCCTTTTCTGTATTAGCATAAATATTTAATACTTGCCTTGCTTTTTATAAACATTGTGTAACTTTACATAGATTTAAATGATAAGTAAAACCAAAGGATAATTATGGATTCAAGCACTTCCTTTACTGATTGGTTGTTCTTATTTAATACAGACATGTTCCAGACCTTGGAGATCCAGTTTACCCACTCATGATTGAAGAGTAGATAAAATAAAGCTATTGGGCAGTGATTGAACAGTGACAGTAAGAGCAATGACCTGCAGTAACAAGGTAGATGGACTGTACTAGTATATGGTACAATACTTGATCGTCGTGGTTCATGGTTAAGTGTATAAATGTGTATGAGTCCTTCAGTGAGAAGAAAGCAGAGTAATATTTTATGGGAAATGCATGATGCAGACCTTCCAGGGCGGGCCTTGCTATGTTGGGGGCACTGGGCCCGAGCCGTGTATGGAGGTGAGGTTTCCTGTGTGGCAGTGCTGCAGGTGAGGGCTCTGAAAGAGGGGCCTGGGAGGAGCACCATTGCAGGTCTGAGGGTGATGGAGGAGCCGCGGTCCAGACCTCCAACCTCACTGGCTTCCTGTTGAGATGTGGTCCTTACTCAGGCCACTGCTACATCGCTGGCTGTAGCACAGTCCAGGCCTGACCTGGAGTCCCAAACTCTGCTGTGGCTGCCACCTCAGGGTTCCCTCATGGTCGCGAATGTTGTCCATGGGAGTGTCCATCATCTGTACAGGAACCTCTGCCTCTTCCAGTGAGGTCAGGTCCATGAAGTTCTCTGTAAATTTCTGCTTAATCAAATTTTTGCTGTTAGTGGACTGCTCATGTATTTAGAGGCTTATTTCCTGAAAATTCTAGATTATTAGTGTTCCACACTTTTTGTGTGAAAAATGCTGTGAAACAGCACAATGTGTGATTGTTTATATAAATTATATATACTACACAAAATGTACCAATAAAATACAGAAATTATAATAACAGGATATCTTTTTGTTGTTTTAATAAGTGAATAAAACAGGTTCTCAAATAATGTAACCACATATTTATTTAGAAATATAAATGAAAAGGAAAGAGTTTGGTAGGCAAAATAAACCAAAAACTAATGTTGATTTTGTCTAGTTGGTGAGTTTACTGTATTCATTTATCGTCATGTTCCATATTTTGTACAGTGAACATCCACATGACTGGGGAGTTTTCAACAGCAAAATAAGGAAGAAAGCACCATCTTCCCCCGATGTTCTGACCAAAATGGCTGAGGGAGCAAATGAGCACTGTCATGAGACCCAGGGTCAGTGGCACCTGTCCTGGTGAGGCCTGAGGCCTTTGTGGCATTCCTGAGGACCCACTGCTTGAAGGGCAGGCCCTGGGCCTCCACTGCTCATGCTTAACTGGATGGCGTTCTAGGGAGGGGGAAAATCTCAGCCACAAAACTGCATTAATCTTCACATCCACAGGACTCTTCTAGAAATTTCTATCTCCTACATTAGATAACTGTGCAAAAGGAATAAAATAAAGAAGGCTAAGGAAGGACCCCGTGAAAACTGTGAGCCATTTTGTAACAGTTTCATCTGAGTTTATTCTGAAAATGTGGCTCTTTGGTGAGTAAGGCTTTTAGAGATCTTTAGTATCTATGGGTCATATCAACGAACAGGAGTGATATAAACAGTTCTTTACATCCGTCTCCTATGGATCCATTTTGAAAAGCCCAGGGGCTCATCAGTCATCACCTGTAACACACTTGCAACATTGACCATGTAATCCAGGGATATAATTCATTTGAGACAGCAATTAATTGTAGGTAAGAAGTAAATAATAAAGCTAACAGTACATGTGTGCATAAAGAATAGTTTACCGTCTTTCGTTTTCAGATTTTCCTTTGTCAGAAAAAGCAAGGCCAAGCTGGAAGCTGCTTTTCCTGCTGCTTGTGCAGCAGGAGCCAGGCGCCATGTCGGCGCCGGAAGGGGAGGGGCCGCGGCTTCAGTCCCTCGCCGCCAGTCAGTCACTGAGAGGCGCGCGGCTCCTCTAGCGAACTCGAGCTAGCAGCACGGACACCAGTGACTCTTCACCGGAGGAGATGCGGGGTTGCTGGTGCTGTGGGACAATGCCCACTGGCTGGCTGACGTACAGCCACAAGTGCCAGATGGTAGGAAGTTTGCAAATACAAGTAAATCATGATTTTATACTTTCAAGAGGACAATTATTTTGTATTGATTAGCAAAAGAAGCAGCTTGTTTTAGGCGTGTGTGGATGTTTCTGACGCTGTCAGTCACTCTGGGGCCCTTTGCTGATGAGGCAGCAGCCTGCTGGGCTTGGGAGACACATAAGCCGTGCCAGCTCCTCAGTTCCTCAGCTCCTGCAGCGTCCTCTCCTTCTCCAATTGATTTTTTTTCAGACCGCAGCCCTGCCTCCTTCAGTTCTGACATGTGTCTGATCTGCCTTACTGCCCTCCACGGCCTCCTTCCACCCCAGCTTCTGCGAGACCCTGCCTGCTCGCGACCCCTCCCCAAAGGCCTGGGAGAGGCCTCTCTTATTACTGCTTCCTCCCTTGTCATCATCCTTTTTGTTCCAAGGAGCCCGGTTGACACTGTCATCCCTGTGCACATTTGAGGCTCTTTCACGTGTGTCTGGTATGGGCAGCAGGCGTGAGTCCTCCCAGGCAAGAGACAGCAGGGCAGCTGCTGCCTCTGGTGGCCAGAACCTGGGTCAGGCAGTGTTCAGGGCAGGTGGGTTTTGCCTGTGGAGGCCAGAGAGATGTGTGAAGTATGCTTTGGCCTGTGCATTGCTAGGGCATGTGCTGAGGACAGACAGACGTGTGGTGTGCAGGCCCAGGCTACTAGATTGGCTCCCACATGCTGAAGAGGTGTGATTCTAAGGGTGTAAAGTCATGCTATCCGCCCTGCATCGGTCAATTCTGCCTCCCATCCCATTCGACTTGTTCACCTCATTCACTGCTTAAATCACAACATCCTCTGAACCTTCCAGAAGCTCTGGTTCCTGAGTTCCACAAACCTCTGCTGTTAGGACCCTTCGTCAGCACAAAGTGAAGCCCTGAGCACTCTGCAGCTTCTGCCTACTTTTCTCCCTTTCCCGCTTGCCTGCTCATATATTTACACCACATTAACATATTTATTCTAACTTTTCTCACCTTAGAGTAATTCAGATCAGCTTCTGCAGGAGGGTTTACCTCACTGGTATAGCTAGAGGCATACATTCCAAATTTCCAGTGGTCTTGATAAAGCTTGGTTTTAACTTTATGCTGTTTCTACCTATTTTATCTCTCAAAATAATTTAAACTGTTGATGAAAGTTGTATATAATAGTGTGGTGCCATGGTTTTTTTTTTTAAATACATGTACACATTGTGATTTTTACACCAGTTCACACATATTTTTCTCTTCGAACACTTGTCATTTCTTCATGGTAAACACATCTAAGACTCTTCTGGCTTCATGAAATGCATAGGGTACTGCTGATACTTATAGTCTCCCTCCTCCACAAGGACTTTGTATTCCTGACTATGACTTAGTCCTCACCTGTCAAATGTTCTCCATACTTTCTGTACCCCTACTCACACCAGCTCTTATAATCAGCACTCAGTTCTCAGCTTCTCTGTGATCAACTCTTTTACACTGTCATATGCGTGAGAGCGTGGGGCATCTATCTGCTTGTTTCACTTAATCTAATTATCTCCATGTTGTCACAAAGGACATGATTTTGTTTTATGGCTGAATGCTACACTGTGGCAGAAATTTTGTCTACACCTTGCCCGTGTACTGAGACTTTAGGAAACTAGGTTTAAGGATGATGACTAATTGATTTGGGAGAGGAAAGTTTAAGACAGGCCAGAATCCAGCCTCTGGAAGGAACATCAAAGATTGCCTTAGCTAGATGTATAATGAGAATTGGGAGCTAAACGGAGAGCAGAAAGATTTAAAAACTTTAATTTTCTTTTGGAAAGACCCATGTATAAAGTAGCCAAAGGAGGTTTAGTAGTATAAGAGATTAATTCCATTACAAAGGAACCAAGTATTTGGAACCAGATAAAATGAAAGATACCCTAAGGATACCGGGAATCTGAAGAACTGCACCCACTGTAGACTAATAGTGCAAAAGTGTAACTTTTGCTTTTGAGAATTATCCCTCTCAAGAATGAGCAGCTGGGGAATCACTCTCCTGGGATTCATTTGATTGTGCTCCTCCATCTGGACACTCAGAGGTCACTGCAGCCATGATCCAAGGAGCCCTGGCTACTGCTTGACTTAGTGATAGGCTTTGGTATCATCCATGTAATGTTAACTATCCTGGCACCCAGAATGCGTGAGTTAGAGAGTCACAGAGGCTTGCATCCAGACTTCAGAGGAAGGCCTGAGAGACCAGGCAATGGGTCCCTGAGAAGGAAGTCTGTGAAGGTGTGTAAAGGAAGCTAAAAGCACAGTGGATGATGGAATTTAGAGAAGGCAGGAACGTGTGCTGAAGAAAGCTGTAAGGCATGAATGGAGCCCCCAAAAGAGGCCATGAGGGCAGGAACCAGCAATGGGACAGAGATAGGGCTGCCCAACTCTTTGGGACTCACCTCACTTCCTGTGGTGCTGCAGATCCTCATGTGACTCTGTGAGGTTTGGGGCTAGGGTAGTCCAATTTACTTCTCCTGCTCATTCCCTCTTTGGAATGGTGACATTTACCCTGTGCCACTGTGTCACTAGGTTAAGATTCTTGTAGTTTTATTTGTACAGAAATTCACAACTACAAGTCTACCTCATTTCAGAGACTTTGGACTGATACTTTTAAGTAATAATGGATATGCTGAGATTGAGACTTTAAGGGAGGATATAGTACATTTTCACTTTTATGTAACATAGTTGTGTGAGGTAGAATTATTAATTTGTTATTGTTTTATTTGGAGATTAAATAGGGCTTAAGGAGGCAGGTGTCAGGTTGACAAGGGGCAGGCTATGATGATTAACTATGGTTTTCAACTGGAATGGATTAAGAGATGCAGAATGATCAGTGAGTACATTTATGGGTATATCTGGAGGTCATGGAGATGTGACCTTGGGGACTGTCCATGGCCCCTGGGCGACCTTGTTGGTCTCTTCCCATACAGTGAGCAGCGTGGCCCACCACACCTTTCTGCCATGATCTTTGTTTTGTTCGGTTTTTGCCTCAGGCCAACAGGCCATGGACTGAATCCCTGAAGCCATGAACCCAACAAACTCACCTCTCCTTTAAGTTGTGGGTGCCATGTATTTATTCTCAGCATGAGAAAAGCAGACTATTATGATGTAATTTATTTTTCTATTGCTCTCATGTCAAAAACCAGATAAGGACAAAACAAAAAGAGAAGCTACTAGCCAATACCTTTGATGGAAATATGTGTGACTCTTCAACAAATACTAGTAAACAAATCCAGCAGCACATTAAAAGGACTACTAACCATGATCCAGTAGGAATCTTCCAAGGCACACAAAGAACATGTATTTAATATACACAAACAGATAATATGCTACACATCAGCAGAACAGAGCAGAGAAGCCATATAATCATAGCAATAGGTAGAGGAAAGAAAATCCAACATCTCTTCTTGATAAGAACTCTGACTTACATACAGATGGAATATATCTCCACATAATAAAGGCTATCTATGACACATTGAGGACTAACATAAGGAATGGAAGAAACTTGAGACTTTCTAAGACATGAGACTAGACAGGGAAGGCCACCTACTATCATTCAGCTACTGTCATTCAGCATATTATAGGAAGTCTTAGCCTTGGTGATTATTTAGAAGAAAACAAGAAATGGCATACATGTAGGAAAAGGTGAAGTCAAATTGCTAGTATTTGTATAGAAAATCCAAAGACTCCAGCAAAAACTCTGAGAAACAATGAATAAATTCAGCAAAGTTGTAATATACAAAATCAAGGTCCACTAACCACAGCTACAGGCCAAGACTTTATGTATCAGTGTCTTTGTGGCCATGCTGATTAGCACTAAATTGGGACCTGTATCTAATAGTTCAGAAGTGAATGATTAGTTTTCTTTGCTAGTTCAGTATCATCCTGCTAAATGGTAACTGCCTCTCTGGGGGAAGATCAGAAAGAAAACTTACAATGTATACCTGTGTCCACATTTAGAGGAGATTCTTAAAAAAAAAAAAAAGAAGCTTCAATTTCAAAAGACTGTGGGTTGTACATTGGTAAAATGTGATGTATCCCAATAGTGCTTTGATTTGAGTTACCACCCAGCCACCAGATGAAGAACTAATCTGATGCTATAGGCCAGGTAATATTTTAGAAGGCTGATGATCCATTTCATTCTTAGGTTTCTCACAAAAACATTCACCATCACCCCAAATCTTGTGTTTAAAGAAACTTGCATTGCTGTTCCATCTTTGTGTTTGTAGTTGCTGCAAGCTCAGCCCTGAAAATAAGCTCTGCCATCTGGTCTGTTCCAATCTGGGATCCACCATTCCCACTGAATTCCCACTGAATTCCCACTCTAATTCCCTAGTCAGACTACCGCTCACTGCTGAAGTAGAAGGAGGTGTTCTTTAGCCTTCCCTGTAGGTGTGGCAAGAGTGTAGTGGAGCAGGTGACAGTTAAGACCCAGTTCAGCTTGGCATTCTCTCTCCCCACGCCTCTTCAGGTCGGTATCTTTACCACAGTCTGCTTAGTGTGGGGTTAGGACAGCGGTGGTGCTGGAGCTGTCCCTGGTGCTGCACTGGCTATTACAGACTCCTTGGGGGCTTTCAACACAGTGATAAATTCCATGTTTTAGATTCTTGACTTAACCCCTTCAGAATCATTTTCTGAACATGTTTCCTCTAAGCTTTACTTTGTGACAGTAGAAACTGTCACGGTTCAAACCCTCCTTGGAAGTAGAATGTATCTTTTAGTTGCAGACCCCTGCCCGTGAAGGAACTGGGGGGCACTGAGGCTGGTTACAAAGGAGGAGGTGGCAGGCTCCCTACTGGTGATGTGCTAGCTACAGAGTGGCTTGCAGACAGGTTAGAGGGGCTGCTTCACCTACCAAGGGAGATTTAGGAGACTTGCACGGTTCAAATTAAGCACCAGCAGTCCCTCTTCAGAGCTCTACTTTTTCCCACCTGTGCCACATTGAACAAATCTCTCCACTGTTACATGTCTGTGTTTTGGGAACAATGGAGTATGTAGAACACTGAGCCTGAAGTGGGCTGCAAATCTTAATTTTCACTTGCCCTCCTAAAGTTGACCTCCTTGACTCAGTTTATATAGTCTGTCTTTGCCCATTTGGTCTTGATCCAATCTTCAACTACATTTATCTTGCAGATACAGTATAAGAAGTATTTAAAGGTGTTTTTTCTCCCTTATACCTTGAGTTAAGAGTTCAAGACACTAAGCTTATATTTTTATTTTTATAAATTCTGCAACAGAATGAGGAACAGCTTGTAATCTTTATCATCACAGTGATAGAAGGACGCAGACACATAATCTTCCACAGCCATACTCTCCACTGGTTGCTCTTCCTCCTCTCCCACTGCCATCTGTATGTTCTAAAATAATATATGTGGAGTCAATTCAGGAGTGACTTCTGGTACTGATTTCTGCATCAGTCCAGAGCTCAGCAAGAGACAGAAGGCATGCTGGTGGAGAACTTAATGAAAGCACTTGTTAGAAATATGTGGGTTTGCAAAGCAGACCAAGAAAGTGAGGCACCAGTGACTGGCAGAGCTTTGGGCAAGCATCATAAGAGCTGAGGTCACAGAGTCTCACCCCTGGGCAAAATTAGCATTGGAGGGGGCCGGAGTGACCCAGGAGCAAGCCTGCCCTTTCCGTGCCTCTTCCTACTTCATGTGTCCTCCATCAGTGTGGTTGATTAAACTGTAGTGTAGCATCCTGCATTCAGGAAACACAACAGCTACTGCGACCCCTTCCGAGGATGGCAGGATGCTGTATGGAGAATAAGTAGTGAGACTGCGGTGAGATGAGCTTGGGCCCCTAGCCTGTGAGCTGCGAGAGCCTCTGTCCCCTGCACTCAGGAAGATGGTTCCCTCTCTTGAGACAGAGAATGTATTTCCCAGCCTTGCATGATTGTAGCACTCCCTTTCCATTCCACATCCCACTCATATGTCAGAAATTCTTCCTGTGGGTCTCCTGGTCCCCAGGCAAATCAGGAAGTATGGCTTGAAGTTGCACAAGTGTCCTTGAGAATTCTTACAGAGAAGGTGATTGGAAGTCGTCGCAGCCTCTGAAAGCCCAAGAGACAGGGTTGCTTGTGTATGTGAGCATGAGCCAAGATAACCTGTTAGAACAGTGAAAGAAAAGAAAATTAAGGTGAGCAGTACTTGGAAACAAAATTAATTTATAATGTGATGTGGCAGGAGGAAAGCTGAATGTTTTTTGAAGACCCAGATGAAGAATAATCACAATACCAAGATTTCTACACAATTCAGTTACTGCGCTTTAGACATCACATCTGATTTTGAATGTCAGAGCTATAATATGTGGCGGACACTTGGTGGAATGTTAGAGAGGAAAAGTGCACAGTTTGATAACAGAAAGCCTTACCAGTCAGATATACTTGAACAAAATTATTAAAATGAAATAAATGATTGGCTTGACTCTTTACATGGAAAGTGAATTTCTATACCAAGAAACTAAAAAAAAACCCATACAATGTTTAAGATACATATTAAAGGGCACAAGAGAGACTGTAGGGAACACATAGTTTGGGCATGAGAAAAATGGTTAAGGATGAGCCGTTCAATACCAGCACTAGAACAGTTTCCATAATGCATAGGAGATCAGTCTCCAGTGGTGCCCTCATAGCTATGACTTCAGTACCTCAAGTTGACCAGCATCCGAGGCTCATCCTTCCTATGATATATTGTCAGGAACACTTGCTGTCTAACTCTCAGCAGGCACTGCAACAGCCACCAGCACACGGAAGGGGAGCAAGCATGGTGAGACACTGTAAAACCCAGAGTTCAGTGTAGAGGACTTGCCCAGCAGGGACAGAACCCTAGTTTCATCCTCCTCATCAGCACAAAAAAACAACAGCAAAATGATGCTGTGAGACAACTTTTATTATAATTGTTCTATTTTATTATTTTAAACTCATGTCTTATTCATGAATTAAACTTTAGCATAGGTATGATGTATGTATAAAAACCAGCACATTAGTGTCTGTCAGTGCTCATTAGACAAACAGATCTAATGCAAGCTTTCTCAGTGCACAAGGATTGACGAGACTGGCTTACAGTGGCTGCTGGCAGAGTCAGGTGTGGAAGAGCAGGAAGGGGCTGTCTGGACCCTGGAGATCTGAAGGGTCAGTGGAGGGGTCCAATGTGATCATGAGATTGAAGGTGCTCAGAAGACATGGAAGCAGCCTTCCTCCTGCTTTCCTTTTAGATTCCATCTGGGAGACAAGCCTACTGGTTGGGGGTGGAGCTCCTGTCTTCAGGAAATCTGTTCAGGCCCAGTGGTGTCAGGCTGGTCCAGTCTGCCTGGCCTTCTTTACTCAGACTGGCATATATCTATATCTGTATCTATTATCTGTAGGATCTGGAGTCTCCTGGGGTCTTGGGTGTATGTGCCCCTGTGGATAAGAGGGAGCTGCTCTGCACAGAGGAAATACAGCCATAGGGAGAAGTGTACGGAGGGGTGTCATTTTGAGTAACCATTTAGTTGTAACTCTGCATCTCTTCCTATCACGCATCCTTAACTCTCTGTGAAGGTGAAAATTTGAACTGGTGATAGATCTGCAAATGAGGAAATAGGAATCTTCCCTCTCTCCATTCCCATAAGGAGAACAAATTTAGCTGTATTTTGCCAGAGGGGAGTTTGCTGAACTTGAACAACCTCTACATTGATTGCTGTAGACACTCGGGTGAGATCGCAGAGCCTTCCTGTGCTGTTGGAGTTCTACACTGCGCCCGTGTGTGGTCATCGTGTCAGTGTGCATCGCTCGCCATGCACTGTCTCTGTTTGTGGAGCTCCTGTAAGAGCGAGTGGCTTCTGCTCCAGTTGCTGGATTACTCATCCTTAGGCTGGGGGTGGTTCCAGAAAATCAAAGGCTGAGTCTCAGCTCCCCTGCTTTGGGTGGATGATGCGAGGCCACTGTGTGCTCCTCTGAGCCCTGGTTTCCTCTCCTGTAATATGGGATTACTGATGCTCACAGCAATGTTTTGAAGATGAAGGGAAGTGTCTGACACACTGGACAGATGGGGATTGGGCAGGCAGAAGCTCCTGCAGTTCTTCCCACTGTCTTCTCGTCCTCAGTTATGGGATCAGTACTTGTCCCCTGTGGGAAGAGCGGTGCTTCCAGGGGAGGGGACGGTGGCCGGGCACAGCCTGGCCCTGGTGCCAGAGTTCATCAGTGTCTACCTAAAGCAGCTTCTCATTTCCACTTCTCGGAATGGACTGACAGCACCCCCAGGGACTAGCCTCTTCCTAATAAATGAAAAGTTTGAATCTAAGTCAGGTAGCATTTTGCCTTAAAGCATTGTCTTAAATGGATTTTTCTTTCTTGCTTAAAAGAAAGTCAGTGAAGACTTATTATAAATGTTCCCAGGAGACTTCTTCCAAAATACTTCCTTTTAGAAAGGTAGTCACAAAAATTAGTGTTGAGTGCTGCCTTGGAGATACAGAGAGTGACAGTGAAGCTGCTTCTGTGAGTCTGTGAGTGAATTTCAGGTGGGCTCGCACATTAACATTGTGTCTGATTAAATCAAGATCCACATGTGAGGATATGAAAAACAATTCATTTTTATGAATGCAAAGAGGCAGTAGCTAAAAAGAAGATGTGTTAGAAAGCTGCTGAGCAAGTCCAGTGATGTCAGATAGCAGTGCAGTTAAATCTTTAAGGTCAGTTTTGCTCTAACAGATAATTGCATCAGTATTTATTTAAATTACATTCATATATTACATTTGGCTTAAACAGTTTTCTTTTATTCATTGACATTTATAAATCTTTGCAAATAGTCTCAGATTTAGGGGGTAATGACAAAAATAATAATTAATTTTCCTATTTTCCTTTTTAGTTGTCTCTTACTGTCTATAGACTCTGAGTGCTTTTGTGGTTTTCGAGAATGATGAAATCTTTCAGTTTACAAGTTAGCTTCATATTTCCTTAAATTTTATCAACTTTTCCAAATCTATTGAGAAGGATTGCTGATATCTTAGTGGAACTTTGAAACATAATAGTAGCCTAGTGGATGAACAAATAAACATTAGGAAATGTTAGATCCCCATAAGGGTATGATCTATTGTTTCTTTTACTAGTTTCATCATCCATTGTCAGTATTTAGCACAGAATGGCAAGTGTGCACATACCCTGGGCCTGGCATGGACACTTCTGAGTTCTCGGCCTGGTCATTCCATTTGGTTCACACTGTGTCTTGTGCCACTTACTTAGACTCTGTGTACTCAGGTCTTTGTCCCTACGTGGGGATGCTCACTCCCGGCTGTGGGAGGTGTGGCTCATTTGTCTGCCCTCCAACCCACTTCTGTCTCCTTCTGCTTTGCCTGCTAATTCTGCAACAGGTGTAATGCTTAATTAATTGTGCTTTGCAGCCTCTTTTGATGCTAAATTTGGAAGCAGGTTAGACCCTTAACATTTAGAAGTATTTTGTTAAATTAGGAAGGGGAAACTAATGTGGAAGCCATCTTCCTACAGATTTGGGAGTTTTCCTTTATGATGTAAGTTTCCATACAACAGTGTTAGGGCATCTGTATCTAGCCAGTTAGCCCAGGTAGCAGAGCTCTTGTGTCCAAGATCACAGCTGCAGCGCATGCTCATGGCCAGACGACTGATGTTGGCCTCTGCGCCCCACCCTTGGATCCTGTGGAGCCAGCTGTGCAGTGACTGGGGTCTTTCTTCAGTTCTCGGCCTACAGCCAGGTCTTTCCGAACTTCTGCATCGTATGAATGTTGAATTGTTTGCATTAAAACCATTTGTCTTAAAACATTTAAAGTGTTTCTATTTATACTTGATATTAAGTCTGGGGAAAATGATTGGGAATTCACAGCATATCTGAAGATATTTTATGAAAGTGTAATGTAAAATACAGGAATTATTGTGATTCACAGGCACAACTTACCATTTTATTTGACTGGCAGAATTTAATTGAAACACAGTATGTAAAATACCTACTAGGCTGTAAGTAATGGAATCAGAGTGGGTTTCTCTGCGCAGGGGGAAAAGAATAACTGTGCAGTGTAAGCGGCAAAGTCCTCTGCTCAGCACCCGCAGGTGGGGAGCGCAGTGCCAGGGCTCAGGATGGTGGCTTTATCCTGGCAAGCCACTGGGGATTCATCTGTACAGGAGGACTGTGCCCTGAGTGGTTTCCTGTCTTCTGTCTCCTACTACTGAGATCTGCTTGGACTAGAGTTTCTCTGGCACTTCTAATTTCAAAGTCTCTGAAAGTCAGAGTACTAGGTTATTTCTTGTTTTCCCTTTTTCTTATAAACAGTGTCTCTCAGGAAACCTAAGGTTAAAGGTTTAAAACTGTGAAGGATTGAGCCAATTTCTAGCATCATTCATTATTCTGAGTTGCAGTCCTGTTGTATTTCCTGCAAGAAATCAAATTATTCAGTTAGAAAATATGATGATTCTTGAAACATAACAGAAAAGTTTTATGTGCTAAATCAGCACTCTGGGCTCTCGAGGTCTCTGAGTTCTGATGAGCTTTTCTCACCGTTATCACTCATCTGCTGGAGCTGCCTGTAATATTTGTGGCTTTGGATTTGTGGTTAGTGTTGTGACTCAATCATAATTTTTTCCTCATCACTGGAAAAATAAGATTTATAGTCAGTGGACTGCTCTGTTCAAACACAATCAATTTTAAAAGAGAAATTTTTCTAGCACTATTCTAAATTGCTAAGCATTTCCCCCAAAAACAAATGTTAGTTTTAGAGTGATTAATGTATGTATATTTGATTCTTTCATAGGAGGTATGTTAAAAACAGAGTGAGTGGTATATTGGTACAAATTCCCCGATGTTATGTGTGATTGTGAGATGTATATAAATTGTACCAATAAAGAATTTAAAAAAAAACAGAGTGTTTCAGTAAAAATAAAACTGTCTTATTACAGTAAAAGACATATCACCACTATTATCCTTCCAAACACTTCTCCCCTCTGTGATCACATGCATCCCATAGCTCTCAGCATAGTCTGAAGCAGCTCTGGTGCCTGCTTTCATGAGAGTCTTTACCATGCTGTTCTTTCTGGGAATCACTGTTAAAGTAAAATGTCGTCATTCACCTGGAACTGGGTGCAGTCTGGCTCCTCCACACAGCCAAAACAACAGGGGTTGTAAATGTTCTAAACCAGTTGTGGACATTGAGGCAGCTATAAGAACTGCTTCAGGAGGTGGCCAGAATGATGGGTTCGGTATATTCAAAGTCATGGTGGGGAGAATTGCAAGGGATATTCAGGGCAATGTGTCATTTACTACAATAAACTTTAGAAATTTAAATATTTACCATATATTGCCACCCTATGTCTTTTATGAAGAGGTTTTTGGTTGTATCACATGGGATGCTGCTCATGGCTGCTTGGCCACGATGCTCCCTGCCCAGTGGCTCTCCTCCATCGAGGGCAGAGCAGGATCTCGTTCTGAGGCTCTTTCTGCTTTGCTAAATGCACACACAACTGTCTGAACTCTGATGGAGTCTGTCTTTCCCCATAAAGAGTTTTTTTTTTTTTTTTTGGCCTGGGCTTGAGTCACGAATGACGTAAGCCTACATGACTGAATGGTCTTTTCCACACCTTTGGAGCATAAATTGCTAGACTGGTGACTTCCATTGCCTACACAGCTGTGAATTTTAAAAGTCACACTTCAGATATGTTTTTAGTATATATCCATGATTGTAATAAGTGTTTGGGCCAGTGTGAAGCACTAAACTTTAAGAATACTTAAATATTTATCATCTCCAAGCTAATTTCTGCTGATATTTATATATCTCAGAATTGGTTATCTATCTATCTATCTATCTATCTATCTATCTATCTATCTATCTATCTATCTATCTATCATCTATCTATCTGCATTTATATCACTGTCAACCATGTTTATGCATGTATATAGATAGATATAAATACATGGAACAGATGAAACATGAAGTGATAAAGATATACCCTAATGACATGTGATATCCAGCAAAGTCACTTTCGTTTTTGGTGATGCTATTAGTTCGGGGGACAGGACAGGGCTCCTGCACACATGTTGGGAGTCCACTTTGCACTCCTGCTCCTACCTGTGCTTGGCTAGGAACCATGCTCAGCACACACAGAGAAATTCAGTTCTGGGTGAAGGAGAGAGAAGAAGAGGTGCAGGGTGTCGCTTGGTTCCCTGGTACCCAAGGGAGGAAGAAGTGAGACCCACTTTGGTGAAGCAGGAGAGCCGTTTGGGTGGTACATCAGAGAAAAGAAGGGCTGCTACCACCCACCCCACAGTGAACCTTTCCTGGCAAGTGTGTGATCTTGAATGCTGATAGGTGAACTTCATCAAATGAATAGATACTTCACTGATTTGGAGAGCTCTCCAGGGTGTTTCTGGGTGGTCATGGAGGTGCAGCATTGGGTAGTACATGGAGTTCCTTGTGTATTCTTTCTGGTGCTGTTCATGTGCTCTTCTTCCTAGGCACCATGACCTATGCAGCTTTGGTCTGCCACACTCCTTCACCATGAGTCTCTGCCTTGAGCCTGCCAGCCATGTACTGCCTCTTGTGAAGCTGTAAGCCAAATCAAGATGTGGGTGTTAGGCACTGTGTCCAGCAATCCCAGTGTGATTAATAATAAAACTACCATGCATACACTTACTGATGCCCCAGTCACCATCAAGGCATACCTCATGGCATTGCTTTTAACCAAAGAATGAATTCCATGGCCAAAGATGGCAGTGTCTCATGCTCACAGAATACATGGCTCTTGCCATGGACCCACTAATTGAAGCAGCTGGATTGTTAGAAAGTTGAAATGGTCTTTTGAAGATACAATTACAGTGTCATCTTGGTAGTAATGCGTCAAGGGCCAGGGCAAGGTTCTCCAAAAGGCTGTACATGCTTGAATCAGTCCTCTGTATGGCACTGTCTCTCACGTGGCCAGGATTCATGCCTCTAAGAATCAAGGAACGAACCACTCACCATTACCCCTACGGATCCACTAGCAATGTTTTTGCTGCTGCTTTTGTGAATTTAAGCTCTCTTGGCTTCGAAGTCCTAGTTCCACAGTGGGGAAGTCACATTAGTGATTCCACTAATCCGAAAGCTAAACCAGGATTTTTTCTGGGTCATTTTGAGCTCCTCATGCCTCTGAGTAAACAAGGTGGAAAGGGAGTTACAGTGTTGGCAGGGTGACTGATCCAGACTACCAGGGGAAAGTGGACTGTTATGACACAGTGGAGGAAAGGATAAGTCTACTTGGGTGCAGAGGCCCCTTTAGGGTGTCTCCCAGGATTGTCAGCCCTGTTACTACAGTCAATAGGAAACTATAGCAATCTAGTCCAAGCCGGATGACAAAAGGCCCAGAATTTGCTGGCCTGAAGGTGTGTCACCCTGCTGGGTAAACAGCCAAGACCTGCTTGCTGAAGGCTGAGGGGTCACAGGGTAGGCAATAGGAGAAGGTGCATTATTACCAGGTGTAAGTACATGACCAGTTACAGAACTCAGGATTGAAACTATTATGTGTATTTCATTCCTATTTTGTTAGTTTGCTTATGCATATATACACGTATGTTAAACAGATAACTTTGTTTTCTTTTTTTGTAACACCATTGATTACACTTAAGAACTATTAAATCTACATTATAACATTTAAGTTATGAAATATCAGAAGAGTCAGCATCACCCAATGTAAAACTCTGCTTTTTTTTTCTGGGGAGGGAATGGGTGAGTTTCCTCTGGAAAGCAGAATATTTGTATCATATTAGGTCTGCTCACAAACTTTCTGTTTCCTTTGTGACCAAATGTGGTCACAAATGTGTGGAGATGAATCTTGCTATCAAGTTGACAAGGGTGAGTTCTGACTGCTACTTATAGTGCATCAACCTGAATGGACTAAGTAACTCACATCTAATTAATGGAGAATAGATATGGGCAAGTCTGTGGATGATTGACATGCAGGCCAGCAACTGAGAAGTCTCACTCTGACTATGGGTGGCTCTGGCCAATGGGCTTTAGCTTGGAAGAGTTAAAAGGGGAGAGAAGAAGGAACTGTTGCTCCGGGTCCTCCTAGTCTTTGGACCTTAGTCTCAGTGTCTTTGTCCGTGCAACGCAGACTCACATTGGTGACTACAACAAGCATCCAGGGCTTTGTCCTCGGGCTGGCACAGTCTCCTTGATCTCTCTTGCCTGTGGTTTCTCTCTCTGGACCCTCAGGCTCTGCAAGGCATAGATGGCCATGGAGGGTTCTTCTACCTCTGGCCCAGGCACCATCGTGATGGACTCTTCCACCTCTAATTCTGAAAGCTTACCTAATAAACTCCTCTGCATAGTTACATATGTTTTTCTCTTGATTCTATTCTGTTAGAGAACCTGAATAATGCACAGAGTGTATTGGAAAGTTGTTCAAGTCTGTGAGTCTATACATGGTTCCTGGATTTCAGGACTGGGAAGAGCCTGGATGTACAAGCTGGGAGGTCAGACAGGAGTGAGGCACAGGAATCTCCTGATTTCTTTTATATTTCCTACCAGTTTTCTCAACTTCATCTTCTAAATGAGTCATCTTTTTTGTGTCAACTTGAAAAACCATTTTTATCCTGGGTGAAATTTTGATGTATTTGTGTTGCTCTCTATTTTGAAGACATCATATTGTCTTAATTGTGATACATTTAGAGACTTCTTAGAATCAGAAGGTGTCAGTCCTTCCTCATGATTCTCATTTTATTCCATTTTTCTAGACACACAGAGAATTTTATGTATTTTACAATAGTTCATTGAAAAAAATATTGGCATCTTGAATGAAAGGGAAATAAATCTAGAGTTTAACTTAGGAGAGAGATCATCCTTTTGAAGATGTTACTTCTCTTCCACAATATGTATGCTTTCTATGTATTCATTTTGGGTCACTACTTCTGAATAAAATCTCATAGTACCTGAAAGTCAACTCTGTATTGTTTTGTACTTTCTGTGTCTATTGTATGTGAAATATTTTTGCTTGAAATTTTCTAATTTTGAAGACATACCAATTTTTGGCTTAATTTTTCAGTTCAATGTGTTCACTTTCTACTTTGAATTACCACTTAACTGATTTGCTTATTTGTTTTAGGTAGATAAGCAATTACATTTTTCTCATGTATCAGTGTTTTATTATATTTAATTTTCTTAATAGCTTTGGCTTTTCTACTCAAAGTAAATTTTTATTTTTTTTGAGACAGGGTCTTGCTTTGTAGTTCAGGCTGGCCCTGAGCTCATTATGTAGCCCAGGCAAGCCTTGAACTCTGCCATCCTCCTGTCTCCGTCTTTCGAGTGCTGGGATTACAAGTGTGAGCCACCATGCCTGACACTGTGGTGTGTGGTATTAATTGTTGGTGGGCGTGAGTCACTATACCCAGCATTGTATGTGGTTACCAGGATCGAACTCAGGACCTTGTGGTTTTAAGGCAGGCGCCAGAACCACTGAGGTAAATCTCTGGACCAAAGTAAATTATTTTGTCTATAGATTACATAATTATTATCTCTGACATCAATACAATTATTTGGCAATAATTAATATGCATGCAGCCTTCCAGTGTGAGGCTAGATGAAAAATTTTTAATGATTATTTCAGTGTATTTTTACATATATTTTAAAGAGATTTTCCTTAAGAATGCTGTCAAAGTTTTTTATATTGTCTTCTTTCAATGCACTAAAGTTGAGTTTTTCCTTTATCTTACCTATTATAATATTAATTTGATTGATACAGTCTCATATATATAACATAGAGTAGATAAAAAGAGTAGATAAAAAGAACACATTGTTTTTGTTTAGCTTGTTTTTTTGAGATAGGGTCTCATGTTGTAGTTCAGGCTGATCCTGAACTCACTGTGTAGTCCAAGCTAGCCTTGAACTTGCAGCAATCCTCCTGCCCCTGCTCTGGAGTGCTAGGATTACAGGCATGAGCCACCATGCTTGGCAAGAACATTGATTTTTAGTATATAGCTGGACTTTATTAACTGATGTCTTACTTGGGATTTTGATCTATTATGTTCAGTATTCACTCTAAGCAATATAGTTGCATATATACAAACAAGCATATGGTATCTTAATTTCTAAATATATCCTACCTGAAAAATATATAGTGGCAGTTCTTCAGACTAACCTCTTTGCCAGTGTGAAAAGATGGGTTTTTAAAGATTCTTCTGAAGAATGCTTTAAGTCAGATCACTCTGAGGCCATCCACTGTTTACCATGCTTGTGAACTGGAAGAGCCCTTCCCCTGGAGGGGAGGAGGTGGGGCTGGAATCCACATGTTCCTGCAAGTGCTGCGATGGTTCTGTGGGGCTGGAATGATGACTCCTGTACACCCCACTTGAAGAAGATCACTGGGTCACTTTGCCCAGGATCTTGGGTTGGGAAATAACAGGGGTGGCAGAAGTGATGTTTCTTTGAGAGTGTTCTCTATTTTGTTTTGGAGTCCATTCATATTTCAATTAGTTTTAAAATATATTTCAATTAAAATTTGTTTACAATATTATTTCATATTTTCAAATTATTTTGATTGTGCTCTGCCTCATATACAATATTGTATTCTCAGCTTTTCTCTTTTTTATATATTTTTATTAGTGTTTTGCTTATTATGAAGGAGAATTTCCTATAGGTAATGTTTATTCTGCTATTTTCTACTGTTCAATCACTAGTTTTCCCTTCTCCTAATAATTTATTAGCTTACTTTTCTTGGTATAGTGAATGAATTTTGCATAGCTAGGGAGGAAGTATGACTATTGATGGCATATGCTGCTGTGCATAAATGAAGCACACGCTCACACACAAATGCACACGCATACACACAGTACACTTTAATTCTAAAATGCATCTTTTCCCACATTTTAATTGAAATTTATCTTACAAATGATAGTTTAATTAGCAGTGTGTTACTTCTTCCTGTAGAACATAAAGATGCACTTACTAATAGCATTTCTGTTTTGGTAAAATATCTGTGGAATTACTTAGCAGCAATTTATTATTACTCTTTATGGATAGTATATAATTTAAATATGCATATATTAGTTTCTCAGCAATATACTTAAATAAATTTTATACTTCCAAGAATATTTAATTTCTGAATACAAATAATATATATTTTCAGATAGATGATGTGGCAGGAAATAAGGTAGTCTTTATACCTATTGAGTTTTTAACTAGGGGAGATACACTCCAACCAGCAAAGGATAGTTGAAATTATGACTTCAAAAAGCTGAATTATGAAAAGAAAAAAGTCAAAAGTGAAAATGATCTTGGTGGTACAGTTTGAAAGAATGTTAGCAGAAAGGGTCTAGAAATTGCTATAAAACTGATTACCAGGAAAGTGGCAAAATTATCCTTACAGAAAATATAAGATTAAAACAAGAATACATAAGCTTGTCTGGACCCAAGTTTACTATTTTGAGAAGCATGGATGATATGGGAAACTATAAGTAGTTGTTACTCACAACCATCCCACACTGTCTGCAGCCAGGGCCAAGCAACTGAGACGGGGAGGGCGGCCCCTTCCCCAGTGATGGTGACACATGCATGTCCGTTCAGAACGTGGCCATTCTGATTCCAGTCTCAAGTGTACAGCTGAAAAGGACACTGAATTATTCTTAGGTGGAGAGCAGCAAATTACCTTTGTGCAACCTGTAGTTTCCAGGTCACTGGAAAAAGAGAAATGCAACCATGCTGTGATCCACAGATCAATGATGCAAAAGAGGAAATATAAAAATGTATAAAAACACTGGCAGCATAAAGATGAATAGTCGTAGATTCGCCCTTGAAAACTCTAGAAATGACTGGACTTCCATAGAGACCAGGATGCTGAGGTTAAAGTCTTTCCCTCTGTCGTGTCTGCAGTGTGACTGCAGGCTCATGTCTGGCAGGCAGGACTTGCGGCAAACCACATTCTCCTGTTTTCCCTTGTGGATGTCCTTCTTCCCACACCGCAGCAGAATGACATGGCCTTCTGGAAGCTATCCTCCAAGACGGACCCCGACAAAGACTCTGATGTGTCCTCCCTACAGGGGATGTGCTGACCTGTACTCATGTGCAGGTCCTGGGTCTACCCCCATGACCCACGTTGTAAGTGAGAACACACCGCGAGAGCTCAGCCCCTGCCTCATGACTTTGGAAGCACAGACACAGGCTCATGGGTCTTTAACCTGTTAGCATCACCTGACACAAGGGAGTGTGGTCTAGAGTTTGTGGGGAAAAGCACAAATGCTGCTGGTTCATTCTACGAACTAAGAAACAACATAAGTGTACAAAACCTGGAGTTAAGAAGAGCAGTTTCTCACTGAGTACACTATTTCATGGCCGCTATAGACAAATGCACTGAGTTTTCATCAAGGCTAAGGAGACACTTTGGAACAGAATCGAGTTAGAGATGTTTTGAAAAAACCCTATTAGAGAGGACTTTCTGCAGTGATGAAAAATCCCAGCAGAGCAGAAATGCTGCTTTGATTGGGGAAAAACTATAACAAATCACAGGGATTTGAAATAATACAAACACAACCTACCATAACCTATAAAGGTGAGGTCACAGGAAGGGTCAGGCAGCCAGACAGACTTTCCATGGAAGCACAAGGGAAGGAAATGCACAGCAACACAGGACAGGAGACTTGGGGCGGAAGGGCCCATAAATGGCAGGCATGTTGAGTGTCCTGGAGGTCAGTATACCTCTGCTTGGTTCTCATGGACTCCTCACTCTTTCTCAACAAAGTATTTTCCACAAAAAGACATTAACTTGGGTTTTGTTCCAGGGGGAAGAAAAGTCGCTTCCCAGATTTTAGGTTATCAGGTGATTTATCATTGCCCTTTGTGCAGAGCTGCAGTTGGTATTTGGGTTGTTGAGTAAAAATCTCTTCTGTGGTATCATGAACCTGTGCAGTGAATTTCCACAAGGTCACTGAGCCTCCCACTAACTGCACTATGTTCTTAGGGCTTACTGAACAGTATAATGGCAGAAATCTCAGATCTCAGTTGATAAACTGAAAAAGAAAACTCCCTCTATTTCCTCTGAAAATTCTACACAAATGGAATGATATTTCCCTCCACAGTGTCTAATTTTTGGATCTTTACCACGTCACCAAGAAAAATGCTGCATTAAATGTCTGAAGTCTTGAATTAGAGCAGGTAGAGCATAACCAAAGACAGATCAGTGCCAGGACTGAGATGTTGCATGTTACACAGTGATGAAAGAAGAGGAGAGGAAAGGAAGGTAGAAGTCCCAGAATAGTTTAATTGAAAAGTGAAGCAAATTTAACCTAGTTCTAATGGGCTGTTGATGGAAGCATGGACATATTAATCAAATCTTGCCAATTGAGGGGCTGCAGCTTCACTGTTGTACATGGAGATGCCTTTCCAAAGCAGGCCTTGATGGAGTGGATGTTTACACTATTAAGATGTGGCAGCAACTAGTCTTTATCTTTCATGAGTGCGGCACAGAGGTCAGGATGAAGTTCTCAGCTGATTACCAACAGGACAATTAATAAGAGTGGTTTAGCCTGTCAGTTTTAACTTGGCTGAAATCATGAGTCTATTGAGAGGCAGGAGATTCTTTCCAATGCTAAATGGTGCTATCCACTGCTAAATAAATGAGAGAGAAAGAGATAAAAAGCGTTATTAATCACTCAACAAATAACTTCAAACCAATTTTAATTAATGTAGAAGCTCTTGGACTTTGTGAAATTTAAGCCCTATTATTGTCTGAAATATATTTCAATTATATTTTTGAAAGTAATATATCTTGACATGTTTTCTCCAACTTCTTGCTTATTACTGCTGCTACTTTCCAAATAGCTACTAATCTGGGATTTGAGGCTATGTACCTGTCACTTATATAAAGAGCCTGCAATGGTATTAATCTGTACTTGATTCTGTTTTTCAATTACCAAATTAGCATTTATAGTGTCTCTACTTTTGAGAGCCCTACTTAGGCCTCCCCCAGTCTTACACATCTTATAACTGCTTTTCCATTCATACCTTTTCAAAGCAATAACCCAGGAGTCATCTTGAGTAATTATTTCCCATGACTCACATGAAGAAACCTCCAGGTCCTATCTGCTGGCTGTTCCTGCAAAGTATGTTCAAAATTTGACACTTTGATGGAAGTGTCACCCTGATCCAGGTGCTGCAGCTTCTGTGTGGTCTGTTGTAGTACTTCCCACAGCCTCCCAGCTTCTGTGTCTGCAGCACTCTGCCTGATTTGCCACAAGATGTTGAGCATAACATGCTTTATATGCAAAGCAGATTATGTCACTGTGTTGCTCAAAGTTTCCATAAGCTTATTACATGAATGCAAAATGTAAACTGCTATATTTGCCAGCTTTCCATTGCTGTAACAGATACCCTGACAATCAGTTTATGAAGAGAAAAGGTTTGCTTTGGCTCACAGATTTGGAGGCTCTGGTTCATGATGGATTAGTTGGTCCTGTTGTTTTGGGCTAAGGCATGCTAACATGGACGGAAAGTCACTGACAAGATATGAGAAGGGGAAGGGAAGGGCTGGGTTTCCTTGGCTGCCTAGGAGTGGAAGACCTTTCACCAGGCCCAGATGACAAAGTCCTCTGTCACCCCAGCACCATACTAGAGACCTCTCCACCCCACAGGTTTGAGAAAAGTCAGGTCTACTCATGGCCACTGCTTGCAGGGTCTGCACTGGGCTCCTAGGAGCTGCGTCCTTCCACCCCAGCCTCGCCCCCTGCCCAGCTCAGCTCCAGCCACCCTGCCCTGTGCAGTTGTTGGCATTCACAGGATCTTTGCTACCTGTGTACATTGTTCCTCTGGCCCAAACATTCTTCCTCCTGGTTCTGCCAAAACTTTCCTGAATCCACTCAGGTTTGTACTTAATGCTCCTGATTAATTCATACAAAATCCACAGCCACCGCCCTTGTTAGTTTCTGGCCTCTGCATCTGCAGCCCTTTGCTGCTCACCTTCTCACACTGCTCTTTCTGTTTCATCTTTGCTCTGTTGCCACCTTCACAGAACATTCAATTTACCTTTGCTGTGAGGCAGGGGCTTCACCTGGCTCCTCCCTAGGGCAAGCAGATGAACTGCCATACAGCAGCACTCAAGAAATATTCAGACAGGGCCAGAGGGTTAGGCTCAGTGGTTCCAGTGCCTGCCTGGCAAGCGCAAGGTCCTGAGTTCGATCCCGGTAACCACATACAATGTTGGGTGTGGAGACTCATGCCCACCAGCAATCAATACCACATACCACATACCACAGTGCCAGGCTTGGTGGCTCACGCCTGTAATCCCAGCACTTGGGAGGCAGAGACAGGAGGATTGCTGAGTTCGAAGCTTGCCTAGGCTACATAGTGAGCTCAGAGCCAGCCTGAATTACAAAGTGGGACCCTCTCTCTCTCTCTCAAAAAAAAAGAAATATTCAGACACTAGCTGTATCAACTGAGATGGTAGACAAAGTCCTAGTGGTGATGACAAAGAGTTAACTGAAAGTCAGAATCTGTTGCTGAGGAACATCAAGTCTAAGGAGGGAACACTAGTCCCACCTTTGCAGAAGAACCTAAAGCACTGCAAATTGAATGCATCACCCTTGAGGAGACAGCAGAGCAGGAGAATTTATTATGCATGTTACATGGACCATCTGTTTCTTTCACATTTCTCCACACTGCCTAATATGGTCTGTACATAACAGTTGACTATGACTAACTGATTATTTTTAAAAATATGCAAGTACAAGTAGAAAATACAATTGAAAGGAAAGCTTAAGTGAAGTCTTAAATTATCTATGATTTAATTTTCCACGCTTGATAACAAATATGGTTGGAAGTGAATCAGCTTTTATTTGGCTGTTGGACAATCATCAAGCAATATTTTATGCCATGGTACAATATTTCCAAGACATGTGTGGTTAAAAAGAAATCTTATTTAAAACTTTCAGTTTTTAATGCTTTATCCTTTCCTGTCTGTGGTTCTCATAAATTTTAAGAAACTAGGTTACGCAGTTTCCATGACAATCAAGTTTGTTATAAATTGGTTAAATTCCTAGAGTGTAAATGAAGACCATGTAATTTATCGAGTTGATCATTAATTCCAAAAATTGTTGAGTTTCACTGACTTCTGTAGGCTGAGGATAGAAACTTAAATAAGAGATTGCTCTATCTCTGGTGAACCTCACAATGCATCCGTTTATCCATCGGATGCTTTTAAACACTTGAGAAATAACAGATTCCAGACACTGTCCCAAGTATTGGAAATGTAATTGTGAATGAGGCAGTCCAGGTCCTTGTAGTAAAAAAAATCAAGGTGTTCTAGAAACACGAGTGGTACGAATACCTACAAATGAGATTTTCCTTAAAGGAAAGGGAGATAAGAAAATGGAAGCTGTATTGGTTGCCGAGACCAACTATCCATCACACACAACTTATAGGAGAAAGAGTTTATTTTTACCTTTGTCTTCAGAGAATTCAGTCCATGGTCAGCAGGTTCCGAGGCAGGAATACCTTGGTGGAAGAAAAGGTGGCAAGAAAAGGTGCTTAGTTCATGGCAGAGGATAGTGCCGGAAAGGAAGGGGCAGGGACCAGACACAGAGTCCGAGGTCACCCCTGCAGTCGCTGCCCGGGCTCACCTGGAAGTTACCTACTAATCTCTTAGGAGACTCCAAGTCAGTCAAGTTAACAGGTATGCTTAAGCACCATAGCTGCATATAACGGAAGAAGGTGGGCTGGAGTCATCACGAGAGGCCCGCCTGTGGGAAAGACAAAGCGGGGGAAGAAGGGTGGATGTGCAGACACATAGCACAGCTCAGGGCAATCAGGGCTTGCGTGGTGCTGGCTGTGCTGAAAAGGCAGAGACACAGACTGCCATTTGTCAGCAGCATAGCCTTACCCAGGGAAGGGGCCGGGCCTGGCCAGGTGGGTGGGGTAGGAACAGTGTCAGAGGGAGCAGCGTGAGTGCCATCTGAGCACCGTAACACTGCAGAGAAAGCCACCAAGCGGCACGACAGCCTCCCATGGGGGGCTGGTGGTATGGACTGGTCTGGGAAGCTGGCTGGGATCCCTGTTTGCTCATCGGCAAGTCAGAGGCTCTAGAGGTGATTAGCTCCCCTCCCCCAGAAGAGTGCGGGGTGGGGCTCTGGGTGCCCGGAAGCTGTGGCATGGCAAGGGCCTGCTGGCCTTGCTGGCTGAAGAGGGGCTTTGCCACAGAACAGAGTGGTGGTTTGGGGCCTGTATGGCAGTGCTGTGGCCCTCGACACAAAGACAGAGTGGCAAGACTGTAAGGTGTTTGGGGAATAAACACACTGTATCATACAAATGCAGATTATACTGCTGTTACTGATGTGTAGATTAAGGTGTCTTTTTAAAATGCGTGCGAAATAAACTGGGCTATTACATTTGCCTTTCAGAAGTATAGTTATGAGGATGGTTAATAGTCTTTTCTGGAGTGATAAACTAAAAGTTTTTAAGAAATTTTTCTACAAATAAAATATGTGTATCTATTATTGATATCCAGTTTTATGAACAAGAACAGAAAATACTGGAAACAGGGAGATTTCATAACAACAACTTGGATTCTCTAATACAGAATTGTTTCTAAAGGATTTTATCTGCCTTAGAGAGAGCTGTTATCTCCAAGGGCTGTGATTTTTCTCCAGGGTACCCTGTTTGGAGAGTGAATTTACTGGGCTATGTATGCAGTTTCCCGTCTGTTGTGGTGAAGAAGCAGCATTTTCATATCTCAAGATGGAGGATGTGTGAGACGATGTCTTGTCTCATGCGCTGCTTCAGTGTGATGAGCTCGACGAGAAGCCTTCATTGCAGGAATTCTTCTGCAGTGCTCTGTGGTGTCTTGTAGGCAAACCTACTATTTAAGGTTTTGCTAGAGCCCTGGCCATGCAGACGTGTTTATCTACATGTCTGATTTCATCAGCAAGACAAGGGAGACCCTGCTTACAGCCTTGTGTTTCTTTTCATACAAGATAAAAGAGGAAGAGAGAGGCACACAGTTGGGGCTCCTGGAAGAGAGTAGAAATGAAGAGAAGCCCTCAGCGGGTGTGACAGCATGGAACAGCTGGCATGGCGGGGGCAGAGCCAGCCGGTGGCCCTGCTGTGGCACACGCAGCCCCTTGTCTGTGAGCTGCGCAGCAGATGCCCTGTCTGGGTCAGGACGTCGTGACAGGGCCTCTGATTCCATGTCAGTGCAGGTGTGGCCCAGCCTGGAGCCTGTCACCTCACGCACCACCGTGCAAGCCTGACTCCAACAGGGCCAACCGAGGCACAGGAGGCTTCTCCGCAGTGTGGAATAAATGATGGGAACTGCTGGAAAGGCTGCGCAAGTGTTGGTCAAAGGAGTGGAAGGAGCCAGATTGGATCAAAAAGAGGTCTCGGAGTGGGGAGTGAGTGGAGGGCAGAGCCCAGCAAGGCACACAGCCCAGGGCTGCACGGGGTGGCCTGTCCAGGGCAGCAGGAGACGGAACGAGCATCACTTTGTGCTCCTAAGACACACTTAAAAGTCTCACAGCCAGACTTCACTGTCCAGCCAATTCCTGGTCCTCTCCCCATGTGCTTCTGGCATGGAGCAGTCATGGGTGCCTCAAGCACAAGTGGTGTCTGACAGTCAGTGTGAGCACTGACTTTGACCTGCTCCTCTTTCCACTCATTCAAGGCAAGAAGTAGTTTTAGTTATAATTATATTTTGCAAAGTTCATTTAGTTACTACAGTAGTCAGTGATTAGAAAAACAGGAGCAGAGTGGCACACACACACACACACACACACACACACACACACACACACTCCTACAGAAAGACACACTAGCTTTTTTCCAGTCGTTTCAGTCCAGATAATTTTGAGCTCTTTTTCAGTTTTTCTTCCTTCAACCTCTGTGTCAGAGAAACTGGTTTTCTCAGTGATAGTGAGGAGAGCGCTACTCCTCCCAGTGCGTCGGCCCCGGGCATGGGAAGGAGCAGCGGAAGCCCGCTCTGAGCAGAAGAGCGGCCAGCAGAGGCTTTGGTTTTCACCCTGTAGGATTTTGCTGGCATCCTGGCTTGCTGCCACTGTGACCAGGGGCTCCTCAGTTTCACTGTGAACTGGTTGCTGGCACAAGGCAAGATGGTTGGCCCCAGTGTCCCACTTGTCACTAGTTTGTGAGAGAACTGAGTTGAAAGCCCAGAGGTACGTGTAATTTATGTCATCTCATACCTGCTTCTGAAAGTGAACTTAGCTTAACAAGCCAAGTGTCTGTTTGTGCATGGATTTAAACTGAACTGATTGTGTGCTCTAGACCTCTGAGCCGCCCTAAAAGTTGCGTATACAGTTTGAGTGTGTATGTCTGTGTGTGTTTAATTCTGGCAACACTGAAAACCAATACAGAGGCTTGTTATATTTAATAAGAGGATTCACAATGCAGGATTTGGGGAATGGTATAAAATGCACGCTCACAAAACTCCTGTTTTCTTCAGTAAAGAGAAGCATTATGCTAACTTGTCCTCTTGGGTCTTTGGGAGAGGGAGAAAAGAGTGAGTGCCGGGGGGGACCAGGCTGAATGACAGGATTCTCCTTTTTATGTTTCTCGTGAGTAGAGGACACCATCATGCACCCTGCAGCTCTGCCGTGGGTTAGGAAATAATGTGACTCTCTTTGGAGGTTCAGTGGAAATTGTGTCTTACTGCAGAGGATCCGTATTTAGAACATGCATGGCCTTTTAGTTTAAAGGTGTTGTCAAATATAGTAGGTGCTTTCTTGGCGAGCATTTGAGCATGTGGACTGTCTTGATGATTGGTAGCTGCTATTTGCTGGCTGTGTGAAGTGTGTGAACACCTGGGAACAAATCAGAACTGTACCTGGTTTCTGGGCTTGTGAGCACCAATACGTGGCTGCTTATAGGATCGTTTCTACAGCAAAGCTCTTTACCCCTAAGGAAAGCTGTATCTACTCTTCTTGGGCATAAGGACAAGTTCCTACTCCAGGCTCTACACTGAACTGGAAAGGATGTCAGCAGCTCAGAGCGATGGTAAAGTTCATGTTTGAGGCCCTCCTGCACCCTGCCCTGTATTCATCGCGCATGTCAGCATTGAGGGTAGAGAGCAAAGTGCGATTTTTATCTTGGGATAGAAATAGAAGGTCAAGGAGAAGAGTAAACAGTGAATTGTGATAGGGTCAATTCTTTTAAAGTTCTGATTTAAAACTGAGTTGGTTTCATCACATATAAGAACACTTTTCATTTTATTTTTTAAATCAAGGTTTTTGAATGATCCAGTGCAGACTGGATGGTTTGTCAAGGGAATAATAACTTGATATACTTGGTTTAAGCAGAATGGACTCATAGGAATAGTTCTATGGGAAGAATGCACGGCCCCCATCCCTCAGTCTCTCTGGGGTGAGAGATTCAGTGGGAGTTCAATAGGAAGGTTTCAAGGATTGCATTCTCCTGGCTGCCTGGAACTTGTTGATGTGATCTATTGAAGATGATAATTTCCCCTTCATCTCACTCCTGAATTTTCTCTATTCAGCTCAGCAAGCTAGTTCCATTTCATTTTCCTCCCTTACTGAACTGAGAAAATGGATTTGGAGATTAGTTGGGTACTCTTGGTTATCTCAAAGGTTAATAAATAGAATTTTGTTTCTATGTCTCACTAATGTATAAAATTTAGAAGACAGGAGAATAATATCTGAAGATGGCTATAACTAATTAAAATATAATATTCAAGACTGCAGTTGAAATATAGCCAAGAAGAAAAACTTACAGATGCTCAAAATCTGTGAGGCTTCTGAATTAACTGAATTGCCTATGAATCTTCATTATCATCTAGTGGCGGTTTTCTCTTTCTTTACAAGATTTGACAATTTATTGAATTGCTACTAAAAGCTTACTTAAGGTAAGGAAACCTTCCCAAAGACAATTACGCTGGATTTGCTACTGACATTTTCTGAATAGGGATTTAAATGAAACTCAAGAAAACCAGGATATTAAAATAGACCACCACAGCCTGGTCTGGAAATGATCCACACTCTCAGGGTCTGAGAAGTAACAGTTGAGTACAGATGTCGTGGCAGATGACCCTGAGCTGGAAGAGGAAGGCCCAGGAGGACGCTGCCACATCTAGGGCTGGTTGTGTTAACACTTATCATTACCATGACCACTTTTTCCTTCTGCCATGTGAATCTGTTACTGTCCTCACTCTATTACTAAGGATGAAATGTGCATAAAGGTGGAATGAGTGCAGATAGTCTCACAGTTACAATGAGTGAACAGGTGATTTCTCTTAGGTGGAGAGACATCAGTGGTCCTGTTGTACATGAATTTAAATAAATATTAGAGGGTTTTTTGTTTTCCTGATGTTATTGAGAACATGTCCGTGTACGTGGCTATTAGGATTCTGTTAAAAGTCTTCTCTATCCAGTGAGTTTACTAAGCCATAGGTCTTCTGCGTGGTGACTTCAGGAATTAGTGATTGTGACCTTTCAGATTACTGGGCATCTCTGTGTGTGGTGAAACACTCTAAGAGAACATGGATGAGTTTTAATGAAATTGAACCCCTGTGTAAATATCACTACAATCAAGCAAACATCACCATACCTTCAAGGCTCTCTTCTGTCCCTTCTTCTTAGGCATTTCTACCAGGCATCCACCCTGTAAGTAGAGAGCAGAGTTGTCATTGTGAGAGTCTTGCACTGCAGGAATCACATCCCATGCAGCCCCTGTTGCTTGGCCAGGTGCGTCTTAGATGCTCGTCCTTGGACGGGTCAGTGATTCGTTCTGTTTTCAGTGGTGAGTAGGATTTCACTGTCTGAAGACACTTTGCTTCCTGTAGGCCATCCTGAATAAAGCTGTTTTGAGTGTTGTTCCCAGCTTTTTGTGTGCGAGCATACATCTTATTTTAGGGAGGGAAACACCTATCAGGCAGACAGTTGGACAATTCATATTAATTTATAAAAAGCCACAAGCCTGTTTTCTAAAGAGGCTGCTCATTTTTCATTTCCTCTGGAAGCATGTGGCTTCTAGTAGGTCCAAATCCATCATCAGGTCTTAAGCTCGCTGTTCAAAGAGGCTGTGGAGCACCTGGAACCTCAGCTTTAATATGCACCACGTTGATGTCTGAGGCACTAAACCCATTCTCCTGTGTCATTATGCGTGCAGACATGTAAATATATGTCCTTTAGGGAAGTGTCCTTTCAAATATTCATCTGCTTTCTCACTGACTTGTCTCATTGAATCCTCAAAGTTCTCATATATCTTGGAAGCAAGTTGCTTTTCAGATGTACACATAGTGAGTATTTTCAGTCACTCTGTGCCTTCTTCCTTTTGGTTTTCAAAGGCCTGAAATTTTGATTTTTGACCAAGTTTAGTTTGTGGTTTTTCTCTTATAGGTTGTTTTTGTGCTGAGACACTGACCTCAGCTGAACCTGTTGCCATGTCTGCCTGTCACTGGAGTGGAAGCGGGGTCCCCTGATGCATCCCGTCCTTCCCCAGCCTCTCCCGCTGTACACCCACTCTGCCCTCACTTCTGTTTGTCCAGGAAGGCCTCTTCCTTCACCTGGTTGCTGCAGTGATCTTTCCAAAGTGTGACCTTGTTGTGAGACATTCACCTAAAATCCAGGTACTGGTCCGAAGTGTTCTTAGAGTGAGGTCAAAGCTCTCTAGTATGGTCACTAGTCGCCCAGAGTTCCATCTTCCCACTTCTCTTCTCATGGCTGCTGGTGGTGGTTCATTTCCTACCAGCTGAGCCCTTCCCCGTGTCCTGTCCTCAGTCAGCTAATGCCAGTTCGAGTTTTGTTAGCCTAATGAGCATCCTTCTGTGACTCCCTTCTGCCCCAGTGCACTTCCCATGCTGGCCACTCAGTGGGAATGGTTAACGAATTGGCAGCCAAGTGTTTCTAAGTGAGACTGGCAGTTCAGGAAGGGGAACTTTGAGGGCAAAAGAACACCGGATGGTTGAAGGAATCCTACATGGCCGGAGACTCTGGTGAGACCTGGGTTAGGCCATATACAGTCCTGGGGATTGGAGTGGGGATTCTTGGTAGATCTGAGGAGCTAGGGAGCCAGGCCAGTGGGTAGAGTGAGCAGAAACCCTTAGAGGGCAGCAGTGGATCAGACACCGGGACAGTCAGCGGAGCCATCTGAGCGGAGACCCCACCTACTGTCAGGACAGAGCTGCAAGCCACACCCTGCACTTCTGAACAGGAAATAAGGAGAAAAGCTAAGGAGTTGAAGTGCAAAAACTCATGGGGTCAAATGCCGTCAGAGAGGTGGCAACAAATATGTTTCCCTGACCCTGACCAGACCAGAGTAAGACAAAGGAAAGTCAAGGTCTGTGGCCAAGTGGAGAGCCCAGGCTCCCCCTTCAGGAACGAAGATGAATTCCAACGATGCAGCTGAGCCGGGTGTAATAGGCTCCCGCACCCAGCACCCAGCACCTTCATACTGGTAGCTCCCACCCACTTGGGGAAGCTGGACCACACTGAGCAGGGCGGGATCTCTACTTGGAGCAGGAGGAAGGAAGCGTCAGGAGTGAGAGCTAGCCTCAGGGTGGAGAAAGAAGCAGCCACAGGCTGAGCTCAGGTGGGCAAGTGGGGGTGGTAGCGAGCTGTGAAGTGGAGTGGAGCACATTGGGGATACTGTGTTCACCAGTAACTGTGCACACAGCTCCTCTTGGCCTCTGAACAGCCTGGAGAGGATGTGCTGTCACCTTCATCTGCGCAGGGACCAGGGGCAACTCAGGTCCACCGCTGTGACTTCAGGTCTTGGAAACATTGCACACACAGGCTTGGGACTCGGGGGCAGGTCAGAGGTGAGCCACCATGGCTACTGTAGGGAAATATCAACCAAATATTATATTAACTGAATACTAAAATACAGTATATTACAATACAGATTCTGACTCCGGAGATCGGTGAAGCCTGAGTTGCCGAATGGCCCTCACGTCCCTAGAACCGATCACTTCACTGCTGCGCACATTGTGAACAGGGGGCTGTGAGCCCAGCAGACTGGGGCACAGGCTATAACCTTCCCTGTCGCTGTCTTCTCTAGATGCACTGAAGTGACCCCTTTTGTGGGACGAGGACCTTCACCACACACAGTAAGGTTTTCAACCGGGACAGCTGCTTCTTTTCCTCCCAAAGAGGTGGCTTTTTACTCATACTTTCCCACGTAAGTGGCTCTGGCCAAGCAACAGCCCTGTTGTGGAACTGGTTTCCTTGCCTGTCCAGTGGTACAATGAAGTGTCATTGCTAAGAATACCGTGATCATTTTATGAACATTAGAGTTCTGCAGCCTAAAACTACTAGGTCGCAGCACAGTGCCAGCCACCATCCTCACCACTTTCCTCAGGACTTAAGTCTGGATGTGTGCAGGCTGGCACTCTGTAAAGGTGGCTGTGCTGCCTTTTCCCGCTTCCCATCCCTGCCTGCCCTGCTGTGCTTTTCCGGGGCCCACGCTGGCAGCTCAGCCCAGCCCAGCTGCCAGTGTCTCAGGACTCCTGCTGCCTCTGTTTCCACTGTTTGCTCTCAGGACAAATCCACAGATCTGGGCACCTGGCAGAGGCAGAGCTGCAGGGGAGACTTACTGAGCCACGTCCATGTGCTGGGAGCTGGGGAAGCACAGTCCGACTGTATCCAGCTTCAGTTTGCTAACCTCTCATACAACTTGACAGACAAGCTGAGGAGGCTGAGGTCAGCACGGTGCTGGAAGAACTTGATTTCTGGATTGGGGGGTTCTAGATGAAGGGTTCCCATGGCCAACGTTTAAAGTTCAGCTTCTTATCCCTGGTCAGATCCCTAGAGGTACACAGTTAACTTCAGCACCTGCACTGGGACCTGGCTCCGTTTGTGTGTGGATGGCTCCTTGTGTGGCCCCCTGGCTGGTGGGATAAAAGTACCATTTTGGGGGAGAGAAAGTTAATGCTATGGTAGCCACATCTGCCAGGTTTTATGTCTCCCCATCCATGTAATCATGCACGTGAGACTCCCTTTAGCGGGCGAGAGCTCACGGGGAGACCTATCTGCAGTCAGCGCTTGACTCAGTGACATCGGGTCACAGTGGTGAGTTGCTCTGCATCCTGCCACACCCTGAACACTCTTCAGCTGAGATCCTTGGAAGCAGGCCTGGCTCCTCAAGGGATGGGAGAAGACAAGAACATGACTATTGAGCTGCTTCTGGGAGGTTTCCACGTGGGAATGACCAGAGGAGGAATGGTGGAATAAGGAGTGATATTTGAAGAGGGAAATTGATATTCAAGGCAGGCGATTGCATAATTTTTGCTAATGAGGGCTCAGCACAATTTTAGACATCAGCCCTATCAGGCTTGCTGTTATTATTTTGCACTTTCAATTGATGTAATTTTGAGTCTGAAAGCTTTCTAGGTCATTACATTCAGTTTTAAGGAAAAGATGTTTCTTAAAGAGTATAGAAAGTAATGTTTTATTTATCAAAGAAATGAGTCAAAGTGAGCATTACGATGTTGGAAACCCTCCGATGCGTACATCACTTCACAGTGCTGTTCCCACAGCGTGTAGCAGCTCACATTTATGTGCATGTAGACAGGCGTGCCATCTGCCAGGGCTTCGAATGCCAGGAAACACTGCTATGGTTTCTTTCTGAGTTGCACAGAGAGTGCCAGGACTCCCGACCAACTGGCTGCCCACATGGCCTTGGGGTCATGGTGACCGTCGGTCGTCCTCTGACCGAGGAGGAGTCTGTGCTCCTCTCAGACATGGCTGGTTCTCAGCACCCTTGGAAGCCCATAGGATTCACTGCCTTACTGCCATTTTGAATTACTGTTATCTTTCTGTTCATCCTTCTGATCTTCTTTGGGTATGTGTGTTCTTTCTCCGTGTAATTATCAAACAATAAAAACTAAGTGATGACTGTAGGAGTTAGGAGCTGAAGCTATTTTTCTTTGGTCAGAGAAGCGGATGTATTCACTTGGAGAATCCAATGAAATATGAGACAGTGAAAGACCAAATTATATGAGCTGATTTCTACCAAAGCAAACCCAGATGATGTACTGTATTACGGCTGGGTGCACACTGTGTCAAGTGACTGATTAGTTATTATGATTTTTGAAGTCAGGTGTCGATGTGCACTTGATCTCTATGGTAAAAAGAGAAAGACAATGGAAAGAACCTGTAGTTCAGTAACCCATGAACAGTAGGAGACCTGTCAAAAGCATCTTAAATATTAAACACCCGTAAATTGTTTCTTCAAACAGACAGCTCAGATATCAATGCAGGAAAAGCAGCAAACATGAAATTCCACAGTTCAGGTCACGTCTTGTGTCCCGGGAGGGTGTTTATGTGGTTTGTGCGGTAGTCATGCACAGGAAGACCAGCAGGAAGAGAAGAAAAGATGTACGGGCCGTTTGAGGTGTTATTCCAAGCACAAATATTTTCTCTTCTAAACCAGGAATTATGTGCGGCTCACCTGTTGAGTAGTGACGGGTCAGCCAGTGTGTTTTGAGATCTTCTTCTGTGTTTTCTTTTTTTAAGGTTGAAGCTTAGGCAGACACCAGTACAGATCATAAAAGCCTCTAAGGGCAGATTTTTATTTGTTTCCCATATAAATGCCTGAGAAGGCCCTGACTCGGATAAAGTGCTTATCAACTGGCAGATAGTTAATACTTGATGATAATGATGGAGTTTAGGATAAATACGCTTTGAGAGTTGGAGTCTTTTTGTGAATGATACTAATAAAAATAATGAACTTTCATCAAGCACTTATTTCAGGCAAGATGCTGAGCAATCCAGGTGGATCTGAGAAAATGCATTGCTGGGCTAACTCCATGAGACAGGCACAATTTTCCCTCCTTCAGAAATTAAACGAAGTGAAAGAGAAAACAGTGCAGTGATAAAGACGGGTGTGCGCCTGAGTGAGTGCAGTGCCAGGGCTGCTCTGGACCAGCAGGGCACCCGGACCCTGCACCCTGGCCAGACTCTATCTTTCCTTGTCATGTGCTGCCCCACACTGTGGCAGTGACCACCAGAGACACAGGCAAGAAGACTGTCCCAGGGGTCCTCAGGGTGGGGTTAGTCTGCTGTGGCAGCAGGGAGGCTTGATGAGGTGGTGTCCTCTGGGCCAGGTGGTAGGCGCTCCATCTGGCATGAGTCTTTCTCTGAGCTGGCAGGACACCTTCAGAGGCACCTACAGCACAGCTGGTGTCTGGCTCCCTGTTGCACCCCATTTTCAAGAGCCACGATGACTTTGAAAATGTTGAAATGTGCCGGGAAATGACGATGGGATGTGCAGGAGGACAGATAACCACGTTCAGCCGCAGGAGGAGGGACATGGGAGATGCTGGTGTCCACGTTGGCTGTAGCGTCCACAGATCCAGCACCTGCAGATTCAGATTCAGCCAACCACATGTGTAAATGTTTTTTTTAATTGCATTTGCTCTTTACAAACTTTTTCTTGCATCATTCTCTAAGCACTAGATAGACTAATAACAGTTATAGATCAACACCTATTTGCAAAGGGCTTGCATTATATCAGGCATTAGAGGAATCTAGAAATGAAGTAATTACACCCAATGATGTCCATAGACTAGAAGCAAGCGCTGTGACCTCTCACATCAGGGACCTGAGCACCCACAGGTTCTGGATCAGCAAGAGCTGTGTCCCAGCTCTGTGATTCACAGAGTGGCTGGAAGCATGTGGACTCAGGCTCTCCTTCCTGAGAATAACTGTGGGCCATTCGGAGCAGCCTTTCAGAGAGCCAGGAGCTCTGGTCCCAGCAGGCCTGAGCCAGCCTCCTGGGGTGTGAGCTTCCCTCCCAATTATCTCTTTTTGGGTAAAGTATTTACAGCAGCTGTACAAAGGACAGAGTATACCATGACATCTCCCTTGTAGAAAAGGTCCAGAAAATAAATACTATAAATATCTGGGAAGTAAATTCTTGGTTTTCCAGTTATTTCAAGCCCTTGTCAAGTAGAGATCAGCTCTTGTACTGCAGAGCACCACATATCGGGCCTCTGCACCTTCTATTGCACAGGTGGAGGGACTCCAGCACTGTGACATTCATCAAAGTCTTCTTTTCATGTGATTTCTAGTTTTGCTACATTTAACCTTGTGACATGAATACTTTCTAAATTATTTGTGAGTTGTGTTTTGCTTCACTCTACATTCTATTACTGTAGTTCACAAAGTGGTTGTATACATGTGTGGACAGTTTAATTATGATTATCATGGCTTAAAGGTTGGGTTAAACCTGAAGGTTAAAATATTTTCTCTCTTTTTCTCTCTTTCTGTCTCTCCTTGCTCTGTCTCTCTCTCTCTCTCTGTACCTTCTCTCTTCCTTCCCTCCCCTTTTCTTTCTTCTTGTTTTATTATTATGTGCAAAAATGTTTTACTAACTTTAATTTTGGATATATTTCAAGTTTACACTGCAGTTATATCCTGCTACGCTGACACTTGCCATGACCTCTGCATTGTCCAATAAGGCTTGGTTTGGTGCCAAGCAATGCACATTCAAAAAAAGTTTCTTGGGGCTGGGGATTTAGCTCAAGTGGTACCAGGCCAATCTTGGATGCACAAGGGCTCGAGTTCGATCATTGGTACCGCAAAAAACAAAAAACAAAAAACAAACAAAAAAACCATTTCCTTCCTTCTGTAGTTGACATATGGTCAACTTTTTAGGTATTTGACATTCTTAGGGAACTTTTAAAAACCAGTTAAAATTTATTAGTGTATTTTTGTGGAATTGGTATACATGCTATATCTTGCCCCTTTTCTCTTTCCTTTGCTTTTTTTTTTTTTGATCACTCAAGATTATTTTCTTGTCCAATCAAATTGTGCAAGACACAAAACCACCCTAACTAGAACAGGATTGAATTCAGGCACATTTTGCAGAACAATTTCAGCTTTTGTACTGGTTTAAACATTACTTGTTACTTTTATGCTACATTAGGTATCTAATGTTTTCTTTAGAAAGTAGAGGAAGGGTATATCTTGTTTCTTTTGTCAGTAGTTGCCTTCCAAGGCTCTTCTGATCAAATCTGTAGGGTAGTATGGTGCTCAATCATTTTTTACTTCAAATTCTAAGTGTCCTGTATATCTGCAGGAACCTCCACACAGGATATAAACCATTTCTCCAGTGACTGTTCCTCCTTTTGAGGAGCACCTGCCTCTCTCCTTCTTGGTGCACATCAACAAATCTCACTTGGTTGCTGATGAAGAACTGGGAAACCTGTGTTTGGGTCTCACATGTTTTTCTTGCTCATGCCCAGCCTGTCTCTGTCGTCTGTCATCTGTTATGCTGTGACTACTTTTGAAAATGAATTCACATCTGTCTGGTTTGATTGCAGAGCTTGTGGCCATATACTGTACAGTGGTAATGTCACAGTGATGAAGGAGACTGAAGTTTGGAGTCAGAGGCCTAACTTTAGTCCTAGTTTTATCAAGCATTCCAGGTGCGATGTTGAGCATGTTGCTGATTCATACTGACTATCAGTGGCTTCAATGCCCAAATGAGATCTATTAAGCAGTAATTTTAAGGAGAGCTTTATATATTTTGCACAATAATTTGTATTTATATTTATATATAAGTTAAATTTATATATAATTTAAATTAGGTATACTTTACATATACATATTTTATAAATTATATGTATACAAATTAATTTTTCTTTTTTAGGTTTTTTTTTGAGCGATTTTTGAGGCAGGGTCTAGCAATATAGTTTGGGCTGGCCCTGAACTCATTATGTAGCCCACGTTGGGCTCAGAGTCATGACAATCCTCCTGCCTCAGCCTCTGGAGTGCTGAGATTACAGGTGTGCACCACCATGCTTGACTCTTTTTAGTTTTGTTCCTAAGTTGATGTGCTTTATTTAGGTAAATCAGTATATTCACTCCACTGTACATCCTCTTTTGCTGCCAAGCACAGGTAGGGGACTCAACAGTCTCTTGCCTGAGTAGTTGCTGGGCCTTTTTTTGTTGGATAGCTGTAGAGAACATGAGTTGGGGTAGGTACCAGTTCCCAACATTATTCAGTTTCCTAGACCTAGAAAGTTTTGAGTTTAGGTTCAAAATTTCCCAGGGACCATCTCTGCACATTGTGTCTGAAGTTCTGTGTGACATAGGTTTAAAAGTCATGCTGGTAAATTAGAAAAAGATCTTACTAGCCTTAGGAGGGTAAAATAGTTGTGTCCTGCTCACTAACAAAGGCTTCGCATTATAGCTGGACATGGGAGGTGAGTGGGATCACGTCAGTCACTGGAGGAGGAGAGTAGTCCAATCTCAGGAGGAAAGAGCAGGACTTTTGTGTCCTCTCACGGACACACCTAGTGAAGGCCTGCAGCTGAGGCCATCGGACCCTGACAAACAAGTCCAGGAGACTCTGAGCAGGGCTGAGCAGCCAGTGGATACTGAACAGCTGTGGGGCAGCATGTGCAGTGCCGACCGTAGAACAAGAACAGCATACATCCTGGGAGGGTAGAGGGGCTGGCTGGACTCGCACTGCTGTTGAGAATAACGCGCCACTTAAACCTCCTGAGATGTTCATTCATGGGATTTTCCACTTACTGTTTTTGGACCAGAGTTCACTGTGGGTAACTGAAACCATGGAAAGTGAAATAGTAGGTAAGGAGACACTACTGTGTGAGAAAATACAAGGACATGAAGCTGTTTTACTGTGTCTGGGAAATGATGAGAGGTGCCTTGTGGTTGGTCACCTCATCTAACAAGCTTACTAAGAGAAAAAGAGTAGGAAATTAGCCCGATAGGAACAAACTGTAAAAACTCTGTTGTGAAAGTTCAAGGGTTGGCTGAGCTAAACTCAACAGTTCTGAGGGCTGTTCTTCTCTTTCAGGTGCTCAAGTGGAACTAGACTTCACATTGAGCTGCATCCTGATCCCTTTTATTTTGAGGAAATTGCTGAATTACCCAGGCTAGGCTTGAAGTTATGATCCTCCTGCCTCAGCCTTCAAAGTAGCTGGGTAATAGGCTCTTTTAAAAAGTCACTCTGAGGTTGCTGATTCATGAAACAGCACGATAACGTCATAAGTTGTATTTATTATTTATTACCAGCTGGAGATCACCTTTGCATACATGAACACAAACATTAGAAAGACTATGGTGCAATATTACAATGGGAAAACTGAATATTAGTCATTCAGATATAACTTTTTTTCTTTTCTTTGTGGAACCAGGGACCGAACTCTGGCCCTTGTGCTTCCAAGGGAGGCGCAGTACCACTTGAGCTAAATCCCTGACACCCTCAGATGTAAATTTTTAAAAATGTATTTGTACAAAATGGCAGTTTGGTCTTAGTGGGCAAAGGTGTAGACACACAGTCATCATGGCGTTCAGCTTCAACATCTCTGCTGTATTTGGTTCCTCTGTGTTTTGTGCTCTGGTTACAGCGAATATTTCTAAAGTAAGCATAACAAGTGTGAAGTGATGGCTCCAGTGCTTCTCCTCTTCCCCACAGTAAACACAGTCTTCAGCTCCCACAGCGCGGCTTGGTCCTGGGGTCTTTTGGCCCCGTTCACAGGGTAAGACGCCCAAGGTGGAGAGAGGGGCTTCAGACTACTACTGCCGGTGAAAGGGAGGTTTTCTCCATGTGCCTTGATTAGTAGAAAGCTCAGGAAGCAAGAAGCAGGACGGCCCAGGGTGGGCAGGAGCTGAGAGGATGGGTGGCGGACCCCAGGGTGAGGAGGTAAGGTACTACAGGGGCAGGAGCAGTGCAGATGAGCTTTAGACACACAGCGCCGTGCTAGGCGCGGCTGGTTTCTCACTGCTGGGACACAGCAGCTGCTGCCACAAATTAGGGGAGGTGACTTCTGCTCCAAGTTCGTAGAGGTTTTGGTCTGTGCTCCTCTGGCCCCTGGGCAGGGGCGAGGCAGGGGAGAAACAGTCCCTGGTGTGCAGCCAGAGGCAGAGGGGCTGCCTTTACTTTTCTACTTTTCCATCTGGTCGAGCAGCTTTTTGGGAGATGAGACCCTCTGCCAGGGTGGGGCTTTGCCCCTCAGTATGCCCAGCACCCACACCCAGAACATGCTGGGCCATCCACAGGCGACTCCAGCTCACCCACTCGGGGTCTGACGCGGGGCTACAGCCAGGAGGGTTCGTCAATAAAACTGAGTTGAGCCGGGGGGACCCTCACATCCACCTCAGGTAACTGATTGATCCTGACTGTTAACTGGTGAAGAACAAAGAATGAACAGAAATCATCCACTGAAGAAAAGCAGTATGAAGAACTGTGCAGCTCAGGGGAACGGGAGCTGTCGAAAAAAGCCCTCTCCGTTAGAGGAACGGTGCAAACATGGCTCGAGAGCTGAATAAAAATCACCCTGAACCCCGGCAAGGCCACGGAGAGGAAGAAGAGCAAAGATCCCCACTGCAGTGTCTTCCCGCTCCTCACTGATGCAGTGGCAGCTTCGAAAGTCTCCGTGATGCGGTCCGAGGAGTGGGGCCCGCGGCCTCCGGGTCCTGTCGAGCTTCCACAGAGATTCAACTGGTTTCTTACTGTGCAGAGCTGCCTCTTAGCTGCCTGTAATTCTGACACTTTTCTTCTAAATATCCAAGAGAATAAATGTTCTATTTCAATAGCAATAACCTTACATGGGCTCTATTTTAAGTAATTTTATTTCAGTTTTGATAATTCAACCATTATTTGAATAAATTACCTATCTATACCCCTGGGCGAATCTTAATGCTGAAATTTGGAGTTAGTGTACATTTTAACTCAAACCTGTTGGCCCAGCCATGAGGCCGTGCAAAGCCTGGCGCTTTGCCAAAGCATCTTCCAAAGGTGGTTTCAAGAATGCCCTTGGCCCAGCGGCTGCGCCCTCTATGCTCTGGGCCTGCGGCCTCCTCCCCCTCCGCGGACACCTGACTGCCCCTGCGGCGAGACCTGCGGTGACCCGCCAGCGACTAGAGGAGCCCTGGGGGTGTCAGAGTCTGGGTCTGGGCCGCAGGTGGAGCCTCGGCCTGCTGGGCCGGCGCCAGCACCGCTGTCTGCTGAAGGGCGGAGCAGAGGAGGCAGCGGGCAGGGAGCGTCGCTGGACCCGGGCCTCGGGGCACGGCCTTCCGGACCCAGCAGGGACAGTGCCAGGGACATGCCGGTTACAGGCTGTTCGGCTTCCTAGAGATCCGGGCAGGCGACGGCTTGACCCAGGGTCAGTCTGACTCTGGCGGCGCCTCACGCTGAACACAGTCCATAGAAACAGCCGGAGATCTTCACAGCACAGCGGGCAGCAGGCCATAGAAGGAGGCTCCACCATCCCCGTAGGGCTGGGGTGGGTTGACGATTTTCCCCCCAGGGTTTAATGTCCCGAGCACGCTGTAGTTGGCGAGGCAGCCATGATGCTCGCGGGGAAAGTGCATCGTGTGGATACTGGTTGATTTCTCCAGAGAACCCTGCACAGATGCCCTGATGGACGGGCCTTGTCCTGGGCTCAGCCTTGGCCTCAGCGGCGCGTCCTGGGTTGACCCGCAAGGTGGGACCCCTGCTTCGGGAGGGATCTGAGCCGCGGTCCAGCAGGGCCCTTCCCACTTCTGGACTCTCTGAGGTACGGTGGACACAAACATGATTTTGCTAATTCAAATTTTAGTCTCTTTTTAAGTAGCAATATTAAGTGGGTGCAAATTTAGTATCTGGAAGTAGGGATCTGCTGAAGCAAAAACCAAAAATACAAGGGACCCTGGGTGGCCTTGCTTTTAAGGCATGCAGACAGCTGCAAGGAAGCTGTCAGAGAAAGTTCAAAGAAGGCAACAAAAACATTACTGAACAGTGAAGACCCTAGGTAGACAGTGAGGGGAAGTTTAGTAAAACTGTTGCCTTCATTAGAATGGAAGAAAGAAAACATGAGAACTACGGTATCACTAAGGACCTTTCCAGGAATAGTGTGAAAACATCACTCAGTGAGAGTGGAAGAGATACACTAAAATGCAAATTATTCCCCTTTAAAATGGAATTCAGAGCAAATGTGAAGTGTCTAGAATATTTTATTTTTCAGCTAGCAAAATATTTTCAAAGTTAAGAAGTCTAAAACACTAAGAAGAAATCCCAGCAGACTTACAAGAACTTTTAATATTAGAAATATTTGAGACGTATAAAGCATTCTCTGGATCTTTTCATTTGTTTGCTTGAGACAGGATCTCACTCTGTGGTTCAGGCTGGTCTTGACCGCCTGGCAATCCTGCCTCAGCCTCCAGAGATCTGTATGCACCACTATGCCCAAGTAGGTGTTTTTAATTATATAACAGGCATCTAAATCTCTAATGGTATTGTCCCACAGTAGCCAGGAACCAAAGTGCAGGCAGACTTTCTTGAAGAAGTTTGTGGTTGAGGACTGTATCTAATTAATAAACTTCAGTAGGGTTTATAGAACACACCCAAAGCTTGTGAAGGTACAAAGGAGGACCATGTAAGGTCTGCCAGGGACGAGATGAGAGAGAAAAATGCAAAATGAAAATTAGTCTTTGCATCATTTCGCCAAACTTACCTGCAGGAAGCAGGTGTCTCAGGGTTGCAAGCGCGATTCAGCCGTTGTTGTGTCCCTGAAGCACACACAGCATCGGGAGACATTGAGCCGGGGTCAGAGGACTGTGGAGAGCAGGGAGCCAACGGCCGCGCCAACTCCCAGGGCAGGAGGACCCTGTGCGGGTCGGAGTCTTCGCAGCTTCTTGGGCCCCACTGCTCAGCGCCTGTGCACGCCTGGAGGCTGAGGGGTCTGCGCGTTGGGACCATGACTCAGCTGCCTTCTCAGGGACCCGCTGTGAGTGACGGGGAGTCTCTCCTGGGTGAAGAACAGGCCAGCCCACTTCTCCTCAGGGCAGCCAAGTGCTCATAAGCTCAGCTTCCTGGTGCCCACCAGGGCCACACACCTGGCATGGAGAGGCCAGGAGAGCAGACACAGGTGTGCTGGTGCTCCTCCTTGTGTGCCAGAGGTTCGTCTCTGCCCTATGGCCTCGCACCTTCTGCCAGCACCTGTGATAAATAAGATGAAATAAAATTCCAGACTCAGCAGCCAGCAACTGTGCTCTGACCTCAGTTTTCTCTTTGTTAAGGGAAGGGGTGAAAAGGGAAGTAGGTGCTACAGTTCTGTTTTCAAGCTAGTTTTCCAGTTAGTTCTTGAGTCTCCACACTGAGGCAGATGGTTAGAGAGGCAGAGAGCTGCCCCGAGAGGCTGCCTTCCAGTGATTTTAGAGCACATGGGACCTGGGGCCGTGGACTGGGCGCGCGTGGTGTTGGTGACCTCATCACACGTGTGGCTCCAGCAGTGAGGCTGGCGTTTCACCGTCTGCAACTCTGTATTCCACACTTCCCCAAACACCCTCTCCAGTTCCCACACTTGCCCTTTAATTGTTTTTTTCTTTTTTTAAGTAGCAAAACATTTATTGGCACATTTTAGGTGCATACAAGGCTGACACTCATCCCAAGGATTTGTCCTGTGTAGGAGCTCTTCCTCATCTTTTTCCCCCAACCCCTATGTGCAAAGCTTTGTTTCCATTTTTGCCTTTTATTTTCACTTCTTTTTGGCCCCTTCCTTTTTTCCTTCCTTTCTCTTTTCCTCGTTCCCCTCCCATGTGAACATTTTTTCCCCATTTCTCAATATCTGTTTCACATTTTAGTCCTTATTTCCACTTTTTGTTTTCTCACACCAGAGAAACAATGGGTTTCCTTTGTCTCCTCACAATGTGTCGACACAGCTTGGCCAGGATGATGACTTGGCGGTGCTGGGGGTGTGGCTTGCCTGGCTCCTGGCAGCCTCTGCCCTCACGGTTTCCCAGGTCTCACTCAATGAACCCTGAGCAGAAACTGAGCCCCCAACACCAGAGCTGGCCTGCTAGTTTGGGTCCTCTCTGGAGCACAGGTGAAGATTGGGTCAGACCTGCCCGATATGTACTGGAGGAAATGGCTATGACGTTAAGGGATTGGTGTGGAGACTAGGTGGGTAGCCTTAAGACCGAGCGGTGATCCAGAGTGTTTCAGACCACAGCGCAGAGCTGTCAGCCTGAGGAGGGGCCTTGCTGCCTGCATCTTCCTATCGGCGAGTCTCGAACTTACGTCTGCAGGGGTGGCCAGCCCTGGAGCTGTGTTCAGTTTCTGCCCGGAACAGCCCAGGGGCGAGACCCACAGGGATACACAGCAGCTGGGAGCCATCTGCAATGCTGTTTACTGCCCAAGACCTGAGAAGAGCTTTTGTGGCCGGCGCAGACCCCTGCTCAGACCTGCAAGCCCAGGCGTAAGCCCCCTCAGCCAGGATGCATTTAGCCCGACCTCCAGCACCATCTGTCAGAACCTCCCTGCAGGAGCTGCCAACCAGCACCTCTGCCCCAGCTGCTCCCAAAGTCCTAGCCTACAGAACTCACGAGAAATAGCGAGTGATTTAGAGCCATTCAGTTTTGCGTTGATGGAGGCTGTTATGCTATGATAGTTAACGGGAACAGGTGTAATAAAAATACTAGCTGCCTCTCCTATGCCTATTATGAGACAGGCATAGTGCCACATACATTTCCAATTCTTCCAGTAACCTTGTAAGATAAATATTTATCACTGTTTCACCTGAACTGAAATTGAGCCCGAGGGAGATTATACAACTCTTTCAAGGTCACAGAGCTTGAAGTGGAAAATAGAAGAGTCACCGGCAAATCTATACCCTCTCCACTCCGCCGATACGTCCTGACTTGGCAACACCAACACAGTTTTCAAAATGGCTCGTGGGTGTGGGCGGCACCTGGCCTGTGTCCGCGGCTCCTCCGGCCTTGCTTGTCAAATGCTTAGAATCCTAACCAGGGTGCGGTGGGTGAGGGCGGGAAGGGCTCTCTCTGTGGTGCCCGCCTCTTTCAGGCTTTCTTTGTGCTTCCTGTGCCTTCGTGAATACCTGGAACCTCTTCAGGATTGACTTGAGGGAGCTTCCAGGAAGGGGTCGAGATTGAGGATAATAAGGCTGTGAATTAGGATTTAGCAGAGCTGTGCAGCCCCACGCACGATTAGATTGGATCGGGCAGCATCTGCCCAGGGGGACATTGCCAGGGGAGCGGATCAGATTCCCGTGTGACAGCGAGACAGTCAATGCGACTGTCTGCAGCGCCTGTGTGGCTGGAAATAGAGAAGATGAGTCAATTGACGATTCTGGTGAGACAGGAGCCACCACGAAGGAGAAATCACTGCTCTCGGCCCGAGTGCACATACACAGAGGAGCACCTGCTCTCCTGCTGAGGGTCCCGTGCATGGGGCCGCAGCCCCAGACACCCTTGGTTTCCTTCTAGCCACACCCTCCCTGTGCACAGAAGCAGCACAAGCCCAGACACAGCACAAAAATAAATGAGTGGTTGTCGGGTTCATTTGATTTGAGGATTTTAGGGCTTCTTATTTACTGACTCATTTTGTACATACTTGATGTACAAAGGGCAACTTGTCTCTAAGTAATTATTACTAAAGATAATTTCCCTAGAGCCAGCCAATGTTTTATTTAACTAAACTTGTTTTTGAAGTGTTTGATCCAGTGTAGAATGCTCACATTTATCAAAACATCACAGTAAGCCCCTTAAATATGTACCAGTGCTATGTGTTCAAAAAAATCCCTTCATTTAAGAATGGAAACAAGAGTTTCAACTAACTCTTGGGAGCCCTGGTGCCCACTGATGTCCCGGGACTCTGTCTGAGCTGTGCCACTGGGTGGGGTCCCCTCCTGGGGGTGGGGGTGGAAGCCTCTCATTCCACACCCTACCTCTCTCTGTGTTTCCTTCTAGAATGAAAGAAGTGCCGCTTTGCTTTTCAGTCCAATTTAACTGGATTTGTATTTTTCCCTTTTTTTCTTTTTAGTTTTAATTTTTATTAGTCCACGTTTGCAGAGAATGATGACCAGACCCCTCGTGTGGATGGAACACCCTGTAATTCCACTCTAGCCTTTCCTCCTCTCATTCCCCTCCCTCCCTCCTCTTCCCGTCCAGGGACATCTACCTCCCTTCTTCCTATTATCTCTCTTACTTTGCTCTTTGTTGGTGTTTCTGATTTCTCATAGAAGAGAAACTGCATGATATTTAAACTTGTGTGTCTGATTTATTTTGCTTAACATTAAGTGCTCCTGTTAAACAGAGCTTCTTGCCTGATTTCAACCCTGTCCTTTTAATGGGTTGTAGGGCAGGGTGGCAGCCTCCTTCCTCAGTTCTAAAACAACTGTGTGAAGACATCTGGAGACATCCTGGGAGCAAATGAAAACCTCCCTTCCTTCCTCAGGGTGGATCTTTGGAGGGGCCAGCAACAGCCAGCACCCCATGCTCGGGTCCGGCTTGGTGAGCTGCCACAGGGGGAGTCATCTTCCCATCAGCTGAGTGTCAAAGCCTCAGAAGGTGTCTATGCTGGGGGGGGGGTCTAAAGTCCATTTTGATGAAATACCACTAGAATCTGGGATCCAAGTTTGAATGAAGAAACTTTCAGTTTTCAAATTCACTGACTCAGAGAAAAGAAACTTCCCAGAGACCGTGCCAGTAGTGCAGACACTCGGGAACTTCCTGCACAAGTCCCAGCCATCTCAGGTGAGAGCACTTCAGTATGGCTGGTCGAGCAGCACTTGTGGCTCACACTTTGGGTAGGTGGGAGGGCTCTAAATGTAAGTTTTTATACTTTGCTCTGTTTTCTTTCCTGCTGTCTCTCTCCAGAGCCCTGCCACCTCCTTTTACACTCTTTCCATTATAAACCACATCCTGATATGCTGCCTGGGCTGGCTTGTAATTCAAATTCCCAGACTCAAGCTCCTCCTGTCTCATTCTCCCATGTAGCTGTGGATCCAAGCATTCATGACACCAGAGGGTTTCGTGTTCTTTATAGCTTTGTGTTTTGTTGTTGGGTTTGCTATTTTTAGAGAGAGGGACTTGTGATACTGCCCTCATTTGATGCTGGCCACTAGTGACCCTCTTGCCTCAGCCTTCTCAGTAGGGCAAGAGATCCTGGCCCCTGAGCTCACTGTGTTCTTTCTTAGTCTAAAATTTTAAGTCTGTGATAACAAAGGGCAGCCAGTGTGAATGCATTTTGTTGAAGTGTTTCCTTCCATTGGCCTCTCAATAAGAGTACCTGGTATCTGTCTATTTCTGAGGATGTCTGGTCTCCAAAGAGCTCGGACTTCCTCTGGTGGGTTTTTATCTAGCAGCCAGGGGTTTGAATCTTCTGCATGTTTTGACTTTGACAATAAACTTATGTCGATGAGGAAGTTTGGTGATTTTTTTAGAAACAGGCACAAGGCAGAAAACTCCTTAGTTTAACCCAAGAGAGCCTTGGCGCTCACCAGTAAGGAAAGCACCATGTCTCAGATCTGAGGGACGAGGCTGCCTTCAGATGCCTCTGAGTAAATTCACCTGCTGCTCTGGATCCCCTGAGACGCTCACCATTTTCCTACTAATAATAAAAATATTAAATGCATTATCCTAGTGCTTAGTACATGCAGAATATGAGTGAAGCCTGTCACACAGATTATTTCAAAATGCTGTAAAATACTGATCTCACTCTGCGGCCAAAGACTTTTCCAAGCAGTATGTAGGTGAATTGCACCAGCTGACACAGTGAGTAACAAGAGTTGAGGACTGAAGTGGTTTAGCTTTTGCCTGAGCTTAGTATTGTTAAATTTCAAAGGTTTGAAGTTTTCTGCTAGATGACTGTTTTCTCATCTCTTTAAGGTTAATTTTTATTGGCTGGTGGATAATATTTCCAAGCACCTTTAAGTATTTTCACGGATCTCCCTGCTGTATGTTCCTTTTCAAATACTACTTTACAAGAATTTTTCTTCTATGCTGGTTATAAGGTCTTTGTCACTTCTGCCTTTTGTGAAGATCTTCTACTATCTGTAATGTGACTTTTTGCCCTCTCACAAGAAGTCTTTTGACAAAAGTAATTCCACGTTTTCACGATGGTTTTCTCTGTAGTTTTAAATGCTTTGAGCCTTCTGGGTTCTGTGTAAGAATCCACCTAAACCCCAGGTATTGGAAATATCCTACATTAGTTCTAGAAGCTCTTCCAGTTGCTGTCGCTGTAGCCCTAAGACTCCATGTCTCCAGGACATGCGACTTCCGGGGAGCAGCCTTCTGGGCCCTTTCCTGAGATGTTTGGCTTCTTTCAGGAGCGGGGGCTTCCCAGAGCACAACCTCTCCAGTGTGTGCCTGCCTGCACCTCCTTCCTCCCTGTCTTCAGGGAGCCTGGCTACCACAGCCATCTTTTTGAAATGCAGTTGTTAGTTCTCACTGTTGGCTTCTTTGGGTTTTCTACACAGTCAGGTCTTGAGATTAATTTCTGCTGAGGTTTGGGCAGTGCATTTTTTTTGTGCAGCTGCACTTGACTCCAGGACCACACTGAGTGGAATTAGCCATGGTTTGGCTTGTACCTTAACTCAGGCGTTGACTACGTCACCATTAGGGCTTCTTTTTTTAATGTTCATTTAATGTTTACTGAATTTCTTACTAAAGACTTCATAGTGAATTATGCCATGACACAGTGACATAGGACAATGTGTTACAATGTTCATCGGTTCTGTGGCTGAGGGATTGGGGAAGAGCAGAAGTATTTTTATAGCTTCATGTACTTGGTACATCCTCTATCAAAATAATAAATCATACTTAGTGTGCTCAGAAACTTTTGTTTATAATAGTTCAATTTTTATCAAGTCATTTTTTATTGTATCTTTTTTAAAGATCATGCGATTTTCATTTCTTCAAAGGTTGTGGTAAATTATAGGATTATTTTCAGTGTTATACTCTCACTATATTCCTGAAATAAACTACTCTCAACTCATAAAATATTATTAGTTAAATAATGTTATAATATTATAATATTATAGTACTTACAATATTATAAGTTAAATATATATATGTGTGTGTGTAATATATATATATATATATATATATATATATATATATATATATATATATATATATCAGTGGATTCTGCTTGCTAACATTTTGCTGAGGATTCTGGTCTCACTGTTGAGGGGAGAAGGTCCCCTGTAATTCTTATCCTGGTATTTTACAGTTCTGGTGCTGGAGCTGTGGCTGGCTCACAAAGCCCACTTGGAAGGGTATTTCCCTTCTCTGAAAGAGTTTGTATAAATTCAGTTCTAATTTTTTCAATGGTAGAATTCTCCAGTGAAGACCATTGGACTAGTCTGCAGCCTTAGGACTCTGTTTCTTTTTGGATAGCTTTGACCACTTCAGCAATTTTGCCAAAATAAAGTTGTAAAAATAATATCCTCTGAAAGTTACCTGATTTCTCTTTCTCCTGGAAGATTTTCCCCTAGTTATATAGATCCTAATTTTCTGTTTATGCTAATCTTGGCAAATAACTTCAAGGCAAAAACATGGCAAAGAAATGGGCTTGTCTCTGAAATTTTAGTGTATCTTAGTCCTTTTTGCTTTGTCAGTTCTGCAATGTCTTCAAGGGCATGATTTTAAAATTTAATTTTTCACTTTTTAACATTTGTAGCATCAGGAGCAGCGACTAGCATTATCTAACACTTTCATTTGGAAATCCATCTTCCTTAGTAGAAATATGTTCTCAAGTTCTGTGTTAAAAACTGAAACTTGTCAGTCATTTCATCTTCTTCATGTGAAAGGAGAAATGATTGCTGCCCCACCCCCAGGCTGGATAAAGAGATTTCATCAGAATCACAGATTTCGCTAAGATCAAGACTTATTTTAGTAGGACTTTAAAATTCAGGTTGTTATGTGGCCACTTGCTTGGAATTAATAGTTCTAACATCAGTTTTGGCTTTTCTCTGTAGCTTTAAGGGAAGAGGAAAAAGTTTTTGTTTTTATATTTATCTTGGAGAATATCATTTCACCAGCAGTTAGAAAGGCCTGTGGTTGCTCAGGAGTAGATGCTGCACACTTCATAAACTCTAAGACAAAAGAAGTCTGAGATACGCAGTATCTAACAGGCCTCCTCCCAAGCAGGGAAAAGGACCACTAATAAATGCATATTAGTCTTTAATGCTCTGAATCATTAGGGAAGGAAAATGGACTTGCTGCTTCTTTCTTTTTCAGTACCATCATTGGGTCAGAAATTTTGGATTTGCTAAATATTGGATTTGGTTAAATACAGCATCAAATTGTACTGAATATCTTTAAATACCAAATTTTTCATAAAGTGCTAAACTCATTTCTTTAGGATTTCCAATTTCACTTTCTGTCATTACTGTAGTGTTCTTTCACTATCCATACATCTTTCTGGTATCTATACCAGCCCAAAACAATTACAAGCTTCCAAGATGTAGCTATCACAAACTTAGCTGTTATAAACATGGGTGCACATATGTCGCTGTGATAGGAATCTTGTAATTCTTTTGTGTATATCCCCAGCAGGGGAATAGGAGGGTCAAAGGGAACTTCTAATCCTAGTTTCTTGAGGAATCTCCACACTGTTCTCCATAATGGTTGTACCAGTCTACATTCCCACCAACAGTGGAGAAGGGTTCCTTTTTCTCCACAACCTCATCAGCATTTGTTGCTGGCTAATTTTGAGATAACGACCATTGTTTGTGGAATAAGATAAAATCTCAGAGTTGTTTTCATCTGCATCTCTCGAATGGCCAGTGACATTGAGCACTTCTTCATGTACTTCATAGATGTTTTTACTTCTTCTTCTGAAAAGCGTCTGTTCATTTCAGATGCCCATTTTTGAACTGGGTCTTTACATTTGGGGGGACTGATTTTTTTTAAAGCTCTTTATATATTCTAGTTAGTAGCCCTTTGTCTGAGGAATTACTGGTAAAGCTGGTACTGTTGGTTGCCTTTTTGCTCTGCTGATGGTTTCTTTTGCTAAGCAGAAGCTTTTTAATAGAAAGAGATCCCATTTGTTGATTTCTTCTGATAGTTCTCACGCTATAGAGGTTTTGTTCATAAGGTCTTTCCCTAAGCCAATGTCTCCAAGAGTTTTACCTAACCTGTTCTGCAGCAGGTTTAGTGGCTCTGTTTTAATATTTAGGTCTCTCATTCACTTTGATTTTAGTTTAGTACATGGTGAAAGAGACGGATATAGGTTTAGTATTTCATATGGTGAAACCCAGTTTTTCCAGTACCATTTGTTAAGGAGGTTATCTTTCCTCCATTGAGGATGTTTGGTTCCTTTGTCAGAGATGAGGTGGCTTAGTGTATCTGGCATTGTTTCTGGATCTTCTAATCTATTCCACTGATCCTCAGGTCTGTTTCTTTGCCACTACCATGCTGTTTTTATCACAGTGGCTTTGTAGTGAAGTTTCAAGTTGGGGAAGGTGATACCCCCTGCTATGTCCTTGTTTCCTAGAATTGCTTTTGCTATTCTAGGTCTCTTGTGGTTCCAGATGAATTTTTGGATGCTTTTCTCTAGAACTGTGAGATATGTTGTTGGGATTTCAATTGGGATTACACTGAATCTATATAGTAGTTGTGGGAGTATAGCCATTTTGATGATGTTGGTTCTTCCTATCCAGGACCAAGGGATGTCTTTGCATTTTCTGATATCCTCTTCAATCTCCTTTTTCAGAGTGTTGTAGTTTTCAGAGTAGAAGTCCTTTACCTCCTTTGTTATATTGACTCCTAGATATTTTATTTTTCTGGATGCTATTGTAAAAGAGACTGAGTCCACAATTTATTTCTCCATCAATCTATTATTTGTGATAGCTAAATCTTGGAAACAACCCAAATTCCCATAAACTCTAGACTGGATTAAGAAGATGTGGGTTTTTTTTTTTAAAATAAAGTGGAGTATTACTCTGTCATAAAGAATGATGAGATTGAATTATTTATACTCAAATGGATGTACCTTCAGGACATACTCATAAATGAAACAAATAGGTCACAGATGTGCAAATATCATGTATTTTCTCTGATATGAGAAATTGAAGTTATAAATGTGGTCTAGAATACATGACTGATACTTTGAAATAGTAAATATTCAAAGGGTAATGGGGCTTAGGGGTAAATAATGAAGAAAGAAAAAAATGTAAAAAAAGGAAACAATGCTTGTGTATATAGGGGTGGGGAGGTAGGGTGGGTCAAGGAGTGGGAAAAATGAGAATTAAGTTTTATCATATACTGGTAAAAATTCTCAACGTGGAGTGCAATTGTGATATGTACATATAATGTACTAATAAAATATAGCAATAAAAAGAAAGAAAAACAATTTAAGCTTCCATCCTGCCCTGCAGAAAATGTTTGCTTCTGGCACCATTGGCAGCATAGAACATGCTGTATGTGCAGTGAGTGGCTGGCTGTGCTGAGGGTCTGGGGGTGAACTAGATGGTCAGTCCCTGAGAGGATGCCCGAGTTCCAAATGCATCTGGACAGGTGGACATAGCTAACGTTCTTCCACTCTGCCCAGGGCCTTTGGCAGGCTTGCCTCTGGTCAGACGAGTCCTCACACAGCACATTGACTTCTATTTTCAGGGATTCTCTGGGTCTTGTGTTTATTCCATTCTGTGGAGGTTCTTAATATGCTTTTTTGGTGAGCGCGGAGCAGAGCATCCACACCTTCACTCCACTGCACCGGGTGGGGGTGCCTGCTCACGGGGAGCCCCCTGACTGGGAAGAACCATGCCAAAAAGGTCTGTTCTGAGGCGGGATGCAAAAGAAAGAGACTCTTTGAAGACTGGCCCATTACAAACATGAAAACCACCATTTTGTTTCAGTGGTTTTCAAGTGTATGTGTGTTGGCAGTGGGAAGAGGTGAGGTGGGGACTCAAGGTCAGCATGCTGTGTGTCCTTTGAGTCCAAGGGGGAATGCTCCAGACAGGAAGAAATCCCTCGTCACAGGAGGGTGTTTTCCAAACAGCCTCATGTCTGTGGAGGCTGAGTGCATGGGAGGGACGGCAGACCTGTGCCATTTCTTCCATCCCCCACTTTGATTTGCCAGGCTACCGAATGACCCAGAGATGTTTCCTAGCTCCCAAGGGGACAAGGGAAGATAGATGGTGTATTTTGTTTACACACTGGAGATTCAGGCATTATAAAAAAGAAGGAATGCTTATGGTGTGCTCTTCAGACACTTAAATCTTTCTTGACAGAGAAGAGAAAAACAGAGCCACTAACACAAATAGCTGTGTGCGGATGGGTGGGCACACCACGAGGCAGGCTCCCTCCCCTGGGCTGCCCCATGTTGGCGTGGATGGTCGCAGTGCCATCTCTCCATGTGGGCAGGGCAAGGCTAAGAGAAAAACCAGCCTATCGATTCTATTAGAAAATGTCAAAGGACTTTGCAGAAATCCAGAAGAATTATTTGAATGAATTTAATTTTGTTGAGTCTGACTGCTTTTTATCTCCTATGAGGTAGAAGAGTCTCCTTTCCTTTGTGTCCTGCCTCAGAACAGGCTCTTTCTGCATGGATCTGTCCTCCTTTTCTGATGCCTGAACTGGAGGTTCTTGGCCTTGAGGTCTGGTGTCCATCAGCATTGTTCCTGTGTGACTTCCGGCCTGTCCTGACTTGGGGGCCCCTCAGCACTGTGCCTGTTTGATGTTTTGGTTTCCTCTGGAGGCCTACGGCTGTGCAGAGTGGCACCCCTGTCAGGTGTCTGGGGTTGCTTGGACTTGCTGGAGGCTCTGTCAGAAAAACAGAGTCAGGGAACTGCTCAACACTGTGACTTTAGGGTACTCAGCTTGGTAACAGACATGGATCCTCAGAGAAGGTTAGTCCTCAAGGACAGACTAGACAGGAAGCAATGGCTCCTTCCTCCTGTCTGTGATGATTGATGCTCACTGCTGGGAGTGCATCATTTAGGACTTGGTGAAATGTTTCCCAAATACCTGCCACACTCGAGAGAAAGTTCTAGAAAAGATATGAGAAGAATAGGAGAAGGAACTTCCGCTCAAGGAGCATATAATCATTGCTGGGGAAAAGAATTATGCAGATGACTATATGTTAAAGTGTAAATTGCCATATAAACTGTAGGAGAGTTTGGACAGAAGGGTCTGGAACTTCAGTTGAGCCTTCATGAACTTAGTTTCCTTGAGTTTCTCTTCATTAGATAATTTAGATACAGCAACAAAAACCCAATTTATATGGACTGAAGAAGGCAGCCATCTTTGTTCTTGCAGCTGAGGAGGTCTGTGATGAACGGGCTTCTGGGAGCCAGACTCCGTAAGTCTCTGCCTCCAGTTTCTGGGATGCTTCCTTACTTGTATAAGAATGAGTATTTTAATTATTATGAAGTAAATATTTGCATCTTTTTATAACAGATGCAAACAGGATGTGTTGACTCCTAATTCAAGGAATAAACTCAGGAAGAGGAACCATTATAAGATGTTTAAAACAGAAAAGGAGCCCACAGGAAGAGTGTTAATGTCCTTATAAAGGAGAGACAAGGGGATTCCTTCACTCTTCCACCTGGAGAGGACCGTCTTCCACTTCTCTTTGGTGCTGGAACAAATTACCGGGCACTCATAAATTAAAGAAGGAAAGGGTTATTTTAACTTACAGTCTATAGAGGTCTCAGTTGGCTCCACAGTAGGGCAGCATGGCAGAGGGGCACAGCAGAAGAGAACTGGTTTGTGGTAAGCAGCAGGAGCCCCAAGGGGGAGGGATACCCATGTACACCTTCCCAGGCCATGTCCACAGGGACCCCTCCTCCTGCCAACACCATGTCCAGCTATAAACAAATCAGAGGACTGACCCGGTACCTCACCCACTATCTGGCCACCTCCTCGAAGCCCCACCTTCATGTCCAGGAGTGAGGCCCTCAGGATCTGAGTGGGAGCCTGGACATGGCAGGAAGTTGCCATCCCGATCGAGGCCTGAAGTAGGCCTGCTGCAGGTTCCCGGTTTGCCGGCACTGAGCTGATACTTTCCAGCCTCCAAGCCTGGGAGAAGTAAAGGTTTTAGAACCAAATTTATAATACGTTTGTTATAGCCCCTCGAATAGACCAGGACAAAAATAGCAAAAATTCTGCACACACAAAATGTGTAGTCAACCAAAAAGACAAATCTTATTATGACTATAAAATAAAAACTTTAATATTTGCTGCTTCCTTACTTTTCTGTCCTACTGTTCAATTAACATTAAGATAACTGGAGTTGTTACCATAGGAAGTTTCAGTTTTCAAAGTATAGAAATACTATATTGAAAAGAAAGATATACACACTTTATTCAAATTGCAATTAATGATATCTACACAATATCATACACATGGATATATTCATCGTACATAGGACGAAGAGACTATTATTAACACTCAATAATAACTATATTGTGATAATTCCTGGTAACTGGGGACCATACTAGGCCTCACTTATGCTACCAAACACCCTAGCTTTGGGCCTCACAGCCCAGTAAAAGTAACCTTGACAGTGAAATAAGTAAAATCCTAGTAGTAACCTTGGAGGTGGAAGTTACAGGATTTTTATTTAATTTTTTGTATGATTTGTGCCATAGTAAACATCATGAAGTTTCTTCTTACAAGTGGTGATATTTCTATTGAGTCCTTTTGGCACTCTGGAAACTTGCGGTTTTTTAAGAGTAACTTGGAGAAATGCCGGGTGTGGTGGCTCACGCCTGTAATCCCAACACTCGGGAGGCAGAGACAGGAGGCTTGCTGAGTTCGAGGCTTGCCTGAGCTCCATAGTGAGCTCAGAGACAGCCTGAACTACAAAGCGTAAAAAAAAAGAGTAACTTGGAGGAGATCATAAGAAGAATGAGATTCGGATGTCTACATGCTATTACAGTACCACCTAAATCTAGTCTCTATATACTATTCATTTTTAAGTAATTTCCAATCAAATATTTTAACTTGTGTGTAAAATAACTTCATTTTGAATGATCTCCTACTCCTGAGTGTCTCAGGACAGGCCATTTCTGCCACAGACCCTTGGGCTGTGGTCCTGGTGGGGCCAATCTCTGAGGTTGTGTTGTGACCCACAAGGCCCGTCCATGGTGACGCTGTCAGAGTGGACAGCAGCAGCCCATCAACAGCTGGCACAAGGTCTGGGAATTCTAGTTTAAGAAATTTTCCACCTTGATGTCTTCTGTTCACATCAACTGCTATCACTTTCAATACAATCTCATCTTCTCCCTATTTCAAAAGTAATTGATCCTGAGTTCTAGTGCTCTCTGCCTCATTTTGTCCTATTGGATTTGAGCATTGAACCTCAGACTATTTGCCTGATAGCAATATTACCATTGCTTCTCAGCCTGTGGCTCTGCCCTGGGTGATAAAATAAGGTTGAAGGGGAGCACAGCCAGGCCAGGTGGGGTAGCAGCAGCAGCAGCAACAGCAGCAGAGTGGGCCTCTGCTTTCTTGAGAAAAACCGTTAATTGTTACTATTAAAATAACTATTTTCTCTTGCTGGATAGCTTTACAGTTAGTGAAGTATGCCCATAAAGAGTCCTTTGTAATACTATGACTGTGAAGAAAAATACATTATTGTCACCATTTTATAGACTAGAAAGACAATAATTAAGAAGCATGAAAGCGGTTCAAGGTTACATAAATTAATAAATGTTAGGGTCAGGAATTCAACTTGGGTTTTACTGTCTATGGTGTTTTCAATTTATCCCTCTTCAAGTGTTTAGGCACATATACAAGGAAACAAGATCCTATTTCGGCACTTGGTGATCTTAGTTATATGTGTGTGGTGTGTTGAGTTCAGAAAGGAGAAGTGTTAAAGAGAGTCAGTTAGGTCATATGTTGGACAGTGATGAGACCGTTATGTGGATTCCACCCCATAGCTTTAAGTTGAAATGGAAATATTTTGTAGTTTAGGACATAAAATAAATATTTAAAGCAAATGGAATTAAAGAGGTGAGAGAATGCTTACTTGCTACTTATTTTTAATACGTTTCACTTTCAGAAGTGGACCCTCTGAAGGAATGTCCTGGGGAGATCATCATCCTTTTGTGATTAGAATTCTTCTCTAGTTGAAATCTAAGGTCAAAGAAAAATGACAGGCAAGAACCGGTCATAGGAGAGGCAATCTTTTTCATTTGAATAATTCTTTACCATTTATGAAGTATTTTTGTATTCATTATGTACTTATGATCATAATTTGTGTAGCAGATATGGTCATTCCCATTTTATGAGTAGAACTAAGTACCAAATTTAATGATTTGACCAAGGTCACATTCAACTGGACAGACAGATGCAGAAGAAATGGTCACATTTTTCACTGCATCATCTGAGTCCTCAGTTACACCCTCAGGCTTTGACCTATGAGTCTTCATCATTGACCTTCCAAGGCTTTCTCCTTTTTTTGGAAAGCAAGTCTAAGAGTCCATTCCCTGACTTTGGAGGATTTAGGCAAGGTGCTTTCCTTGAAGACAGCTGAATGCATCACAGATTTTAGCTTGAAGGTGATCAGCCATATGGTAGTTTTAAAAGAAATGTCTGATGGCAAGTTGACATTACAAATTAAACTGTTCAGTTACATAAGAAAGTCAAAACTAATTTGTATAGGAGTGTGGAAGACACTGCAATTTAGAGAAGTATTAGAGATTTTTCTTGTGAATTCCTAGAAAACTTTAATTTGCCTCATTTGACAATTTACATTTTCCTGCTTCAGGCTCCTGCAGCCACAGTGAGTTGAAATAGATTTGGACTGCGGTTATCACATGTGAGTCTTCTGTTATATCGTCCTCTTTTTCCAACATTAGAAACTGAGTCCTTCGGTTTATGCTTGTACAGTATGCAGTGTGCTTGTTTAGCATAACTGAAGCACTTTAGGCCACCCACTGCCGAAGATCTCCAAGTAGATGACTGTTCTTCTGGGGATGCGGACTGAATGGCTGCACCTCCCAGCACTGAGGCTCCTTGCTCGGGGAGGCAGCGAGGCTTATGGTAAGGAGGAAGAAGCAGATAATGGGAAAACTGTCATTGGAATATAAAGAGGGATTGTTTTTATTCAAGGAGGCTAAGAAAATATTTTTGTCAATCTTTGAAAAATGTATTTTTTTAAAAACAGAAATCTTTATTGGTACATTTTATGTACAGCTCACAATCACATTCAACATTGACGAATTTATACCACTACATGACATGAGTTAATTCTCATTTTTACCCATATCCTTACCCACCCCACAATCCCCACCCCCTAAATACATGTTCTTTCTTCTTTCCAAATCATATTTATTCTTTCCCCTCATTACTTTCCCCTACCACATTTCCTTTGAATATTTCCTATTTTACAAAATCTATCATACATTCTAGAACTCATTTACTTCTACAGGTTCTCATACCAGAGAAGAGATATGATATTTACATACCTGTCATCTATTTATTTCACTTATTAGTGTGCCCTCAATGTGTATCCATTTGCACATAAGTGAATGAAACTTGTCATTCTTTATAGCAGTGTAATTCTCTGTTTTATTAAAAAACCCACATCTTTATCCAGTCTCCAGTTGATGGGCATTTGGGTTGTTTCCAAGATTGAGCTATCATGAACTGAGCTGCTGTGAACATGGGTGTACATAGGTCTTTACAATATGATTCTTTTAATTCTTTTGAATATATTCTTAGCAGGGGAATAGCAGGGACCTCTGAGAATTCTAGTTTTCTGAGGTATCTTCACACTGATCTCCACAATGGTTGTACAAGTCTACATTCCCACCAACAGTGGAGAAGTATTCCTCTCTGCAGCCTTGCCAGCATTTATCACTGCTTGATTTCACATTCTTTGTGGAGTGAGATGAAATCTCAGTGTTGTTTTCATCTGCATCTCTCAAATGACCCGTGATGTTGAACATTCTTCATATGCTTCTTGCCTGCTTTTATTTCTGCCTCTGAGAAGAGTCTGTTTATTTCAGAGGCCCATTTTTGAATTGTGTTTTTAAACTTGGGGGAACTGATTTGTTTAAGTTCTTTACATATTTTAGATAGTAGTCCTTTGTCTGACAAACAGCTAATAAAAATTTTTTTCCCATGTTGTTGGTTGTCTTTTAGCGGTGCCAGTGGTTTCTTTTGCTGTGAAGAAGCATTTAGGTAGGATGTATTTCTTCCACCTAAATTTGGACAGTGATGTTCCAGGATTCAATAATAGTAGAGCACCTCAAAACGTCATGAGATTTCTCCATGGTTTATGAGTTAGGGAGATACCAAGGTCTTACCAGCTGTAGGAAAATCATTCGTGCCCAAGAAACAGGTATCCAGGTAGATGAAGGAAAAGGGTAATTAAGGACCAGGAATGAAGACAAAGGGCCACAGAAAGGCCTGTTTTAGAAACAGGGAGAGGCTCTCCTGGTCTAAAGGACCAGAAAGATGTGGGAAGGTGGGTGAACTAAACTTGCATCTTCCTAGGCCTGGGGAAACCACCTGGGCTCAAGGGCAGGCAGTGGTGTGGACACATTTGCTGCAGAGGAGGACGTTTAAGGTGCATGGGGTCCTGCCAGGTAATTTTTGTTACCATAGTCTGGTAACAGTGTAAAGACACTTACTAACCCCAGCTTGGGAATCACAAGGCAGCTCCAGGACCAAAATAGAATACAATAGCATACAACTTGCTTTAAAAAATAATGTGTGTGTATGTGTGTATGTATGTGTGTATGTATGCATGTATGTGTATATAAATTAGGCTCAGGGTATCAAAGAATTGTTTAAAAAGATTTAGCCAGTTCTGCTTTTGAACAGATTGTATCTGTTGATATGGATAACAGGTATACTGTTCACACTGTAAGCCAGATTTATAGGTATAAAAAGAGATAAAAGCAAAATGTCATGGAATCTCTTAGTAAAGTAATAAATCAGGAAAAGTCACATGTAGAGATGTTATTTAAGATGAACATTAAGAAGCAGTGATCTGAGAAGTGATCTTACCATTTTAGGAAGATGATAATGAAAAACCTAGATGTAGGTTACAGTGTATTACACAGTGGTCTTGGGGCCTAGGAATTTCCTTACTTAGTCTAGAGTTGGATACATCTATTATGTATGTATCTATGTATCCATCTGTCTGTCTGTCTGTCTGTCTGTCTGTCTGTCTGTCTATCTATCTATCTATCTATCTATCTATCTATCATCTATCTTTCTATCTATCCATCTGTAATGAAGATAGATTTTGGCTCAGTCTCTTTCCATCTTCCTTTCATCTTTTTTTTGTTTTTGAGACAGGGTCTCGCTTTGTAGCTCAGGCTGGCCCTTAGCTCACTATGGAGCCAGGCAAGCCTCGAACTCAGCAATCCTCCTGCCTCTGACTCCTGAGTGCTGGGATTACAGGCTTGAGCCACCATGCCTGGCTCCCTGCCTTTCATCTTTGATTGGTTCTCTGATTAAAGTCTAATTCCCAAACACAGCAGCTTCCTCTGCCTTGAGTACTAATAGTGACAAGAGAGCATGAAATGATCAGCAGCATCCACCTGTGCTCTGGGGAAAATAAATACTATTGGCCAATTGTATTACATATTATTATGGTTTTGTATTGATCATTTTCCTGCTGTTGGGCCCAAATTCCTCACATCAGTCACTTAACAGGGGGAAAGGTTTTCAGGGGGTGTAGATTATTTTTGTAGTCTTCTGCCTCCAAGGCAGGAATGGCATGGTGGAAAGGCATAGCAGCAGAATGCTGCCCAACACATGGTGTCCAGGAAGTGTGTGGGAGGGAGAAAAATTTACTTTCCAGATGACAGGGACCAGCCCCTTCTGATCAGACCCCCTCTCAGCAGCGCATTCAGCTATGAATATGTTAGTGGGCTAATCTGTCAGCGAGTATAGCACCCCATGATCCAGCCTCCTCCCAAACACATGAGACTTATAGAAGGTGTTTTAGATCTAAAACTTAACAGATAATATCTAGATATCTATTCCTATCTCTATATCTTTACCTGCAATTTAACAATGTAAAATGGACATGAAACTAGGAAGTCTTTTTTGCCTTAGTTTTGAGCATAGACTATATATAGGAGAATTTTAGTAAAGAAGATAGTTAAGTAGGTGGGAGACACACTGTGGAGTTCAGGTTTTCTCAATAAACTAGTATTAATAAGGAGCCAGTAAAAGTTGCTGATCTGGTTTGTAATATACTTGAGCATTGTAATGTACTTACACCTCATAATATACTTGCAGATTAGGAGATACAAAGATAAATGGTGTAGATTTTATGCACTCTGAAAACTTATAGCTTACCAAGAGAAATAAACACATAAATAATGATAAAAAGAAAATGTGGTACATGGAAGGATCAGAGAAAAACTTCTACTCTACTCCAGGTGTAAATAAATGTTTTCTTCCTCTCATATATCCCTTTTTCTGCCTAACCCCTTGGCAACGGAATGATAAAATGACAGAAGTACTTGGAGAGCTGATGGGCACTGCAACATTTTCTCTAGAAAGGGAAGAGAACTATAGGACTGAACTCAATTAAGAGGTTATTGCAGAAGTCTATGGCAGATGCTTAAATTTGTTTCAAGTAGTAGCTATCTAGGAAATTTTCCAACAAAGACCCAGGAACGGTTATTTTTATAGTATAAAGAGGTGGTAGTGAAGTGTACTATTGATGACTTAATTGAACTTTTGATGAAGAGCTGAATGTACAATTTGAACTTCTTGGATATAAATACTTGCTGAGCTTGCACAGCAAAGGGAAAATGAGCTGTTTTTTTGGTGTGGTGTCTGGGCCTCGGAATTCAACAGATTGATCACCCAGTAGCAACCTAGAGAAATGGGGTTTCAGTTTCAATCTCTTCCTATGTCTTTCATCTTTGGCTTGCTCCATGCTTAAGGATGGATTTCTAAGCAGAGATACCAGCCTTTAACGTGGTAGCCATAGAAGTGAGAGAATATGAAAAGATCAGCACATATCTGTCTGCAGTCTGGAAAAATCAGCCGACTCCATGGCCAAGGTTCTGTTCATTTCCAGCGGCAGCCTCATGACCAGCTCTCCATGGCAGAACTGCACTCTAATTTCATATTGCAGCCCAGGACCCAGAAGACAAATGTGACTTTTTATTGTGTTCATCAATTATGAAAATATTTCCATATACCTTGTGCTTCCATTACCATAGACTCAGGTGCTGGGAAGACTTAAATGAAGGCAAGAAAATATTGGTTTCATAGTGAAATATAGCATGAATTTCTCCCTGAGACTTCTGTGCATCACCCCTGTCTTTTATTATGATTATTTATGTGTTTATTTCTCTGGGCAAGCTGTGAGTTCTTACAGTGCAGAGTCTATCTTATTCATCATTGTAGTCTTTGAAATGTGTAGCACAGTACTTTTCAAAGTGTTGATTTTCAGTGTTTGTTGATATAAACAATTAAGTGTACAAATTATTAAGTCACATGTGAAACTTTTCAGTAATGCTCAGAGTCTGCATATTTGCATAAAGGAAGGTAATAAGAATTATATTTATTCTCCCTCACTCATCCTCACAATGACTCTGATGTAGACATATCATTATCCTTATCTTAGTGATATGGAAATGGATGATGCCAAGATCACAGACAGTAGGGAGCCAGGGGCTGAGCTTTGAGCCATGTTGCTCATGCTGATGTTGATTCTATCAGTATGATGCTTTTTGTAATAAAACATTCTTTATTTGGAGGCACTCTCCGGTTCATGGAAGCTTTGTGTGTTACCTAATTGCCATCCCAGCTCAACTGTGAAAGCAGGCAGGGTAAATATCATCTCCACGGTGTAGATGAAGCTACTGTAGCTCAGAGAGGCCATGATTTCCCCAGAGGCACGGAGCTCATAATGGAATGGGCTTGCACTAAAATCTTACCTTTATGACTATCCTCAACTCAGCTTACTTATTTGTGACCAGGGAATAATAATACCTACATTGCTGTGTTGTATGAGTAATCAAAGTAAGGTGCCTTGCCACAAAATATACTTTGAATGAGTGTTTCCTTTTTCAACAATTATTATACCATGGAACTTTCATATACACGAGGCCAAGATTAATAGCATCTCTCAGAATAAGGAAAATTTCTCTCAAGTTTTGGATTAGGATTCTGTAATACTTCTATTTGTTTAAAACTTTGTGTTTTTTTTGATCATGCAATCTAATTTTCTTACCTTATATGGCTAGTGATTGTGATATGACAATGGGACTGTATTAATAAGTGCCCAGGAGATCAGTGAACCACACTTCTGTGCATGTCCGGTAGAATCATGGAGGCATGACACTGGGTACTCACATGTACGGTCCCTGGCTCTTCCCCTGCCTGATGCTGTTTTGCTCTGCTCCCAGCTGCTGTAAACGAAATGGTTTTGCTCCATGCACCCTTCTATCTTGATGCTTCTGCCTTGGAGCCAGATCATTGACTAAAAATCTCTCTCAGCAAGACTAGATCTTTTCTCCAGATTGTGGGTGTTGAGTATTGTGTTGCAGGGATGAAAAACTCACTAATATAGAAAATTAGTACTTCAGACGTGGAATGTTGCTATGACTATACTTGATCACGTGGGTCAGAAACTTTTCAAATTGGTGTGCAAGATGACTATGGAAAGGTGTAGGTTAGAGAAGCCTCAGAATACTATAAGCAGGAGCCCCGAACTCTGAGAGAAATGTGGATTACAGGCGTGAGCTACCACGCCGGGCACTATGGTATGTGGTACTGATTGCTGGTGGGCATGGGTCACCACGCCCAGCATTGTATGTGGTTACCAGGGATCAAACTCAAAACCTTGCACTTGCAAGGCAGGTGCTGGAACCACTGAGCTAAATCTCTGGCCCTTGACTGACTTTTTATTTTCTTTTTATTCCCCCTTTGGAATATGAGTTTATATTCTACTATTATAACTGGGCAAAATGTAAATTGGTTTTTATTTTTACAGGAGCTGACAGTTAAACATTTCTCTTAGTGTCAGAGAAACTTGGACTTGGACTTTTGAAAAATAGTGGAATAAAATAATGAAAAATAATGAAACTTCAGGGAAAAGATTAGTGGATTTTTGGTTTTGGACAGGATAGTTATATTAAATTATGAAGTTGCTTCTGACTGCATCTGACCTCGCCACCCAAGAGTCAGCTGACCTGGATCCAGAGCCTCTGAAACTGGGAGCCAAAGTGAACTCCTCCTCCTAGAAGCTATGTGTGTTGAGTATAGTGTTCCAGTAACAGAAAGCTGGCTTTACACTCTATTTGACTAGTAATGATTGTATTTGAGTATTATTGACAGGTAGATTTAAACAATTAAAAAATTTCTGTTTGTCTTGTTCCTATTATGTTCTGAATTTACCATTACTAATAACCAGAACACCATCACTATTTTACTTTGCTGATATAGTATCTTGATAATTTGTGAATAATTTGCTTTTATATTTGTTAATCAAGTTGCCAAATTCTTGAAAATTTATTTAAAATTCATTCTCTTTCATGTTTATTTATGGAATTTTATCAACTTTAGCAGAATATCACCTCTGATTCTTTGGAAAATAGTAAAGAATTCTTGAAGTTTTGCTTGATTTAATGTTTGCTGAATTTTTTTCTTTCTTTTTTAAAAATAGATTTTATTGGTATATTTTATATATACACACACACACACACACACACATTATGATTACATTCAACATTGAGAACCAGTACATGATACATCTTAATTCTCATTTTTTCCCACTTTGCTGAGTGTTTTTGAGATCATGGACTGTGTTAGATGAACCAGAAATTAATGTGCATTTTGCTCTAAAAAGGTGAATGTGTTGGGGACAATGCATTCTCTGAGAACCAGCATAGGGGAAATATAATATCCTTTAATATTGGTGATGTGTAGTTGCTCACAATGTCATTGGCTTCATCACTTGTAGCCTGCAATTTGACTTGCAATAAAAGGATTCCTGCACACATTCATTCTTGTTTTTGATATTTTTTTCTTTAATCATTGATTCTCATTTTATTTCACTCTGATCTGATAATAGGTATGGAGTAATTATTTTTTAATTGAATTTTTTATTAGTACATTTTATACATAGCTCCCAATCACATTCAACATTGGGGAATTTATACCAGTGTATGACATGAGTTAATTCTCATTTTTACCCATATCCTTACCCACCCCACAATTCGCACCCCCTATACACATGTGCTTTCTTTTTCTTTCCAAATCATATTTATTCTTTCCCCTCATTACTTTCCCCTACTATGTTCCCTTTGAATATTTCCTATTTTACAAAATCTATCATACATTTTAGAACTCATTTACATCTACAGGTTCTCATACCAGAGAAAAGATATGGTATTTACATATCTGTGATCTATTTATTTCACTTATTAGTGTGTCCTCAAGGTGTATCCATTTGTACATAAATGAATGAAACTTCTCATTCTTTATGGCAGGGTGATACTCCACTTTATAAAAAAAAAACACATCTTCTTTATCCAGTTTCCAGTTGATGGACATCTGGGTTGTCTCCAAGATTGAGCTATTGCAAACTGAGCTGTTATGAACATGGGTGTACATAGGTCTTTATGATATGATTCTTTTAATTCTTTTGAGTATATTCCTAGCAGGGGAATAGCAGGGTCAAATGGAATCTCTAATCCTAGTTTTCTGAGCAATCTCCACAATGGTTGCACAAGTTTACAACCCCACCAATAGTGGAGAAGTGTTCCTTTCTCTCCACAGCCTAGTCAGCATTTATCACTGCTTGATTTCACAATAGCAGCCAGTCATTCTTTGTGGAGTGACAAGAAACCTCAGTGTTGTTTTTATCTGCATCTTTCAAATGACCAGCGATGCTGAACATTTCTTCATATGCTTCTTGGCTGCTTTGTCTTCTGCCTCTGAGAATTGTTTTTCATTTCAGAAGCCCATTTTTGAATTGGGTCTTTAAACTTGGGGGAATTGATTTGTTTAAGTTCTTTATATATTCTAGATAGTAGCCCTTGTTATTTATATAGTATTTTAAGGCATTAAGACAATCACTGCATAATCATAACAGAAATGTAGCACAAGTGACATATACAACAGTACCAATTCTTTTTAAAATCATCAATAGATTAAATTATATGAAGAGCATGACAGTACAGGGCGTAGGTGGATCCTGCAAGTTTGCATCCAACCCATCAGTTTCAGATAACTTTATAACTACCTTGTAATTTACAGGAAAAAAGATTTCACTCAAAACCATTTCAAATTTAAGTGAAATCTGACCCTAAGTTTTAATTACATCAACATGCATAATTATATATGCAGATGCCTCTTGAAATTCAAAACAACTGTGGGTGCTGATCTCCCCATAGTTCAGTGCAGCAGGTCTCTTTGAGCTGTTCGACTGCAACCTATGGCCAGGTGCACGCACACTTCTGACTGAAGAATGATGGGAGTCAAACTTTCTTAAGGGTTCAGATTGTATTTCTTGAACTTCTGTTCCTATTTTAGTATTAAATTTATTATTACTGGATACATAAAAGCATAAAACTATACATATTAATGGGGTAAGATGAATTTTGATACATATATCCACTGTGTGACCTTTAAGCCAAAGTGCCCACCTGTCTCCTTGATGGATGCGCAAGGAAGCCATGCTCTTCAGTTACCTAAATAGGACACTCATGTGAGTCCCGATGAGTTTCTCTGGTGTGAGAAATGGCAAGAGTGGCTGAGGACCCAGTATATAATAGATAAGGAAGTAAAGGTCCAAAGACATTGACCATTTCTTCATGGTGAAACTTTGAAATTTCTACTCACTGTTTGAAATGTATAGTGTCTGCATTTTGATATTTATTGTCACTCTCCTATGCGATGCACACCAGAAGTCTTGCTCCTGTTAACTGTAATTTAGTGTCTATTGATCAACCTACACCAACCTACTGTGTCTACCTCAGGTAACCACTATTCTTACTATTGCACAATTGATTTTTTTTTCCTGATTCTACATATGGGTAACTCATCCAGGGCTCCCCCCCCAAGCTGGTTTATTTATTTAACATAATATTCTACATTTCTATTCTGTAATCTCATTTGATGAAACTTCAATTATGTAATTTTTCACTTTAACATTTCTGAAGTCTTTCAGATTTTTTTGCCATACTGACTTATTAGATTTAGTATTTAGCCAATATTTTAATTTTTTCAAATTTGTTGCTCTTTTGATGATATATTATTTATTTAGGATAACTTGTACAACCACAGGTACAAAAGAAAAGTAAAAAATTCCAAGTAATTTTTAGGGTCATAAGTTAATGAATAATGTACTGGGCAAATATTGGATATTCCATCTAATTTGTGAGTGGTTGCTGTTTCATTGTGAAAGCTTGGTGAATTTTTCCTGATTTATACTGAAGGTAAAAATAAATCATAAATCTAGTGTGACATTTCATTAATACAATAAGATAATGTTCAGTATTTGTGATGACTGCAAAAAGCTAAGTTATTACAGAAGAAAGAGTTAGTGTGAGTTAAGCTTTTTGCACTGATATGGAAAAGGATGGGTTAAATCTTTGTGTCTTAATAAGGAAAAGTTGCTACTGTAGACCATTAGCTTTCAGGTCAAAAGAAATCAATGAAACAGCTCTTAAATATGAAATGCTAACTTTACATTTAGCTGTCAGATGCTTTTGATTCTCATGAAAACAGTAACAGACTGAACAAATACCTAACTGTTCTTGTGGCTTATTTTGGAACTCTAGACACCACAGAAACACATGCATAAACTCAGTCATTTCACACACACACACACTCACACACACACACACACACACACACACACGTGCGCGCGCGCATGAGCAGACACACACATGAGTACTGTACTCCAGCAGACCATTGAGCCCAAAGCCACTGACTGGACTTGAGACATGTCAGATGAACATGACACAAATGGAGCAGTCATGCTCTGCACCCCACCACGGCTCCCACCCAGTGACGCTGTAGAAAAGTTCTCCCTGGTTTGTCGTTGGAGTCAAGGACAAAGACAAGCAGTGTTACTGACCCTGAAAAAATGAATCAGCTTCACTCATGGAAAGGATGTCTCATGAATCACCATTGCTAAAATTTCTTTTGCTTTAAATCACACTTATATTTAGTAAGTTTGTACAGATGGGCAAAACCTAAAACTCCTTATGGTTAGACTTTTGTGTAACTACAAAAAACATTTGAAAATGAGATGCAAATAATACCTATAACAACACCAAATCAACAAGCAGCAGGAATTAATTTCACATGATTAAGGTGGAAAATGTCACCTTGTTGGAGCCATTGCTGAGACCAAAGAAGCAATAGCCATGGACAAGGTTTGAGAGAATCAGCATACCTGGTTCTCTCATTTTCTTTCTCTCCCTCCCTCCCTCTCTCCCTTCTTTCTTTCTTTCTTTCTTTCTTTCTTTCTTTCTTTCTTTCTTTCTTTCTTTCTTTCTTTCTTTCTTTCTTTCTTTCTTTCTTTCTTTCTTTCTTTCTTTCTTTCTTTCTTTCTTTCTTTCTTTCTTTCTTTCTTTCTTTCTTTCTTCAGGGTTTTGCTCTCTACTTCAGGCTGGCCCTGAACTACATGTAGCCCAGGCAAGCCTTGAACTCAGCAATCCTCCT